>JAQZBX010035940.1:0-11723 GCA_029593785.1 Cabassous unicinctus
CTGATATTTGTCATTCTGAATAGTAGGCATCTCAGAGTAGGTCTATTCAGATTTATTCTTTTTGGGGTCTTTTTGGATATTGATATTTATACATTTCATAAGGGTTGGGAAGTTTTTTGACATTGTTTCCTCAAATATTCTTTCTGCTCCTTTTCCATACTCTTCTCCTTCTGGGACAGTGATAATGTATATGTTGTGCATTTTGCATTGTCATTCAATTCCCTGAGATCTGTTCACATTTTTCCATTCTCTTATCTTTCTGGTCTCCTGTTTTTCAGTTCAGATAATCTGTCTTCAAAAATCACTAAATCTGTCTTTGAGCAATTCAAATCTGTTTTTATGTGCATCTAATTCAGGGTCTCTCAACCAGAGATCCACGGATTCCCACCGGATCTGTGGAAAGATTTCAGGGAGTCTGTGAGCTTGAATTGAAAAAAAAAATCAACTTCTTATATTTTCTCTCACCTGTCACTGAACTCTAGCATTTCCTTCACTTATGAATGTATGCAATAAATAAATTACAGTAGTGTTCATTTCACCTGACAGGCAAAGAGGTCTGTGAAACAAAAAAGGTTAACTCTAATGTATTTTTACACTCTAATGTATTTTTAATCTCATCCATCGTGTCTTTCATTCCCATAAAGTCTGTTATGTTTCTTTGCAAGCTTTCAAATTGTTCTTTAAGCTTACCCAGTGTCTTAACATCTTTTATCCCTTTAGTCATATTTTCTTTTAATTCTTTAAATTGATTTAGAAATGTGTGATTATCATTGATTAGTGACCTTAAATCCTTTATCTCTTCAGGATATTTGGTTTGTTCCTTTGGCTGTGCCACCTCTTTCTATTTCTCAGTATGGCTTGTAATTTTTTGCTGTTGTCTAGGCATCTGAATATGTTGGTGGATTTACTCTGATGGCCCATTTCTCTCTCTCTCTTGTCTATTTTTTTCACAACTTTTCTTGATATTTGTTTCAGCTTATTCTAAGTCTTTAAAATTGCTTGGCTTAAGTTATTAAAATTGTGCCAGGGACTCACTAATGGTTAGAGATTTTCTCCCTGGGGTTAGAGTAGAGAGGGAACCCAAAGCAGTTTTTGTCCATGTATTTTCAAATGCAGCCATCAAATGGCACTTGTCAGCACACCTTTTTATGGAGAGGAAATCTCCATTTTCCTGTGTCTGGCCAGAGCCTAGATTCAAAGTGGGCTCTGCTGACTGAATTCACAGAAGAAAGCCCCCTGTCTTCCCCTCCATTTTCCCTTATAAAAGCTGACAGGGAGAAAGATGCCTTTTCCCCTCTCAGTTGGCTGCAGTTAGCCAGGGGTTTTACCCCAGCTTTATATCTTTGGTGTGGGAGAGGGAGCCCTTCCTGGCCGCTGTGGGGGTTTGGTGTCTCATGTTTGTTGTTTTGGGTTCTTTGTCCCTCTGTCCCTCACCCTCCTGGGAGTTGTGAAGCACTGTCCTAGTCTGCTATGCACCCCACCCCCAAATCAGGTCCCTCAGAGTTCTTTTGGCTCTTTCTCCATTGTTTTTGTGAAAGTTGAGCCCTGTCAGCCTAATCTGACATTTTCCCACAATTCCCTCATATATACTCTTTGTCATGTTGAGGAAATTTTATTCTATTCTCAGTTTCCTAAAATTTTTTTTAATCCAAAAAGTGTGTTGGTTTTTCTGAAATGCCTTTTCTACATCATTTGGGATGTTCCTGTGTGTTTTTTTTTTCCTTTGTTTTTTTAAAGTTGTGTATTACATCAATTGATTTTCTTAAGGTGAACCACTTAACCACCATTGCATAAGTCCAATAAATCCCCTTGATCATGGTGTATAATTGTTTAATGTGCTTTTGGATTTGTTTTGCTAGTATTTTGTTGAGGATCTTTACATCTATATTCATAAGGGATATTTGTCTGTAATTTTCTTTTCTTATGGTATCTTTACCTGGCTTTGGTACAAGAGTAAGTTAGGAACTGTTCCCTTGTCCTCAAATTTTTTGAAAAGTTTGAGCAAGATTATTGTTAATTCTTTTTGGTGTGTTTGGTAAAATTTACTTGTGAAGCCAGCTAGTCTGGGGTTTTCTGCATTGGGAGATTTTGATTACTGATTTAATCATTTACTAGCTATTGGTTTGTTGAGATCTTCTAATTTTTCTTGACTCAATGTAAGTAGTTTAAGTTTTTCTAGGAATTTGTCCATTTTATGTAAGTTATCTAATTTACTGTTGTACAGTGGTTCATAGTATCCTTTATGTTCCTTTTTATTTTTGAGAGTTCAAAAGTAATGCCTCCCTTTTCATTTCTGGTTTAAGTTATTTGTGTACTCTCTTTTTTTCTTAGTCAATTTTGCTAAAGGCTTGTCAATTTTATTGATCTTTTTAAAAAACCAACTTTTGGTTTTGTTGGTTCTCTCTCTCTCTCTCTTTCTCAATTTCATTTAGATTTGCTCTAATAATTTTAATTTCTTCCTTATTCAGGCTTTGGATTTAATTTGCTCTTCTTTTTCAAGATCCTCAAGTTTTGAGGGTAGGTTTCTTATTAGGGAGCTTTCTTCTTTTCTAAAGTCAGCATTTAGAGCTATAAAATTCTCTCTCAGCACTGCCTTTCCTGTATTTCATAAGTTTTATATTTTGTGATTTCATTTTCATTCACCTCAAGATATTTCATAGTTTTTCTGGTGATTTCTTTATAGATCGATTAGATGTTAAAGAGTGCATTGTTTAATTTTCTCTTTTATGAGTATTTTTAATTTCTCTGTTATTGATTTCTAGCTTCATTCTATTGTGGTTGGAGAAGATACGTTGTATGTTTTTAATAATTTATTTTATTTTATCAAGACTTGTTTTGTAAGCTAACATATAGACTCTCTTGGAGAATGAACCTTGTGCACTAGAGAAGAATGTGTATTCTGCTGCTCTTTGGTGAAGTGTTCTATATGTTTGCTAGTTTAAGGTGCTTTAGAGTATAATTCAAATGTTCTATTTCCTCATTGACTTTCTGTCTAAATGTTCTATCCATTATTGAAAGTGGTATATTCAAGTCTATTACTGTTAATGTGGAAACGTTGAGTTCTCTCTTCAAATCTGTCAATATTTCCTCCATATGTTTTGGAACTCTACAGTTAAATGTATATATATTTACAATTGTCATGTCTTCTTGTTGAATCAATTCCTTTATCAGTAGTGACCTTCTTTTTCCTTCCTAACACTTTTTGAATTAAAGTCTAATTTGTATGATGTCAGTATAGCTGCCCCATTGATTTTGGTTACTGCATTCATAGCTTATTTTTTTCCCATCCTTTCATTTCCAACCTACATATGTCTTTGAACTTAAGGTGGGTCCCTTGTAAACAACGTATAGTTGGGCCACATTTTTTAACCACTCTGCCAATCTTCACCTTTTGAATAGAGAGTTAAATCCATTTTCGTTTAAAGTAAATACTAAAAGGCAATAAAATAATTCTGGCATTTATAATTGCTCATATGTTTTCCTTTACTGGAGGTCTTTATTTCTTTATGCC
This sequence comes from Cabassous unicinctus, assembly GCA_029593785.1. Taxonomy (NCBI): domain Eukaryota; kingdom Metazoa; phylum Chordata; class Mammalia; order Cingulata; family Chlamyphoridae; genus Cabassous; species Cabassous unicinctus. Next base: position 3,512 of record JAQZBX010035940.1, read on the forward strand.
ACTTTAATCCACTGTCTAGTGTCCTTTCCTTATAGTCTGAAGAACTCCCTTTAACTTTACTTGTAAGGTAGGACTTCTGGTAATGAACTCCCTCAACTTTTGTTTAGCTGGGAATGTCTTAATCTCTCCCTCATTTTCAAAAGAAAATCTTGCCAAATATAAAATTCTTGTTTGGCAATTGTTCACTTTTAGCACTTTAAATATTTTGTCACACTGACTTTTTGCCTCCTTGTTTGAAGATTGGAAATCAGCAATTATATTTACTGGATTTACCTTGTACATAACTTGTTTATTATTTCTTGTAACTTTCAAAACTCTCTCAGCGTCCTTGGTATTAAACAGATTGATTATTTTTGTGTCTAGGCATGCTTCTCTTTGAGTTTATTCTGTTTGGGGTTCTTTTGGGCTCCTTGAATGTGCATATTCATAAATTTTGTCAAATTTGGAAAGATTTCTGCCATTATTTCTTTCAATATTCTTTCTGTCCCTTTCTCCTTCTTGGGCTCTGTATTAGTCAAGGTTCTCTAGAGAACAGAATCAACAGGAGATATCTGTAAATAGTATGAGATTTTATAAGTTTCTCTCACATGACCATGGAGATGCACAAGTCCAGGTTCCGCAGGCAGGCTGCAAACCAGGGGCTCCAAAGAAAGTCCACTGAAGGTCCTTGATGAGTTTATGGGAGCTGTCCAAAGATCAGCTAGGAAATTCTCTCTGAATGCTGAAATCACTTCCCCTTTTAAGGCATTCAACTGATTGGATAAAACATCACTCATTGTTGACAGCAATTTCCCTCATTGGTCATATATGTTATCAGCCATCTATGCAGTAAATTCACTGATGTCTAAAGCCCATAAATGTCCTTCTATTACAATTAGCCCAGTGCTTGCTTAACCAAACAACTGGGCATAAGTACCTGCCTGAGTTGACACATTAGCTTAACCATCACAGACTCCCACAATGCATGTACTGGTAAGCTTGATAGTGTGCCACTGATCTCTAATGCTTAACCACTCTTTTTTTTGCTCTTCATTCTCTCTGCTCCTCAGCATCAATCATTTCAACTCTCTTGTCTTTAAGATCTCTGATTCTTTCTTGTGCCACCTGCAATCTGCTATTGAAAGCTAGTACTGAATTTTTCATATCAGTTATTGGGCCCTTTAATGCCAGTAGTCCCTTTGGTTCTAATTGAGAGTCTCAAAGTGATTCCTATGTTGCTCTTTCATTGTTTTCCTCATATCTTTTAGTCCTTTCTCCAAGTTTTCCTTTATCTCCTTGAGCATATTGAGGATCATTTTTAAAAGTCTTTGTCAGGTCTTACTTGTTGATGGTTTCCAGATTTTTACCATGTTCCTTTGGATGAGCCATCATTTCCTGTTTCTTTGTTTTTCTTGTAATCTTTTGCTGTGTACTGTACATTTTAATATATGAAAATGAGATTTAGTCAATGGGTTGTCTGGTCCTTAAGTTTGTATCCAGATTATCACATGGCAGAAATTTTCTGTAATGCCAGGAATGAAATGAAACAACAAACCACAGCAAAAAGCACCATTAAGTGTCTTTGCAAACTGGCTTTTCTTTGGCTGGTGGTTTCCCTCAGATCTTAGCCTTCCTGTCAAGAAGATATGCAAAGACCTTTGTATCTTATCTAAGCCTGTGTGGAGCCATAAGCCTGCTTCTTTTCCTGGTCTTTTACTTGCTAGTGGCCTTAGGAATTCTCCTATTTCCTGTTTATAGATGTTTAAATGAAAGCCCCCTCTACTTCCTTTGAAATAAATGCTTACCTCTTCCTGGATACTCTCTTGTGTGATTTAAAACCCATGGTCCTTTGTCCCTGGCCACTTCAAGTTAATTGTTCCTTACACTGCTTTCATGTCAGCAATGTGTTTTTCTATCTTCAAGACAAATTCTGGGAGGGTGAGCCTGAGATAAGTTTCCTAGTTAAGTTTCCTCCCCATAGGTTGACATTGACCTACGGGGACCCCAGTACACATGTAAGGGTTTCTCTGCTCACTTTGGAACAGGTCCAGTGACCCACAATAAGAGCATAAGTTGTCCCTACCCACATTGAAGAGGGTTGGGGAAGGAGCTAACAAGGGCATCAAGAGCTTCTTCTATGGCTTATGAAACTGCATTTTCTTCGTTAAGGTTTGCCCAATTAATTTTTAACTGTTTTGCATAGTTTTGAGTAAGGTAATTGTCTTTAAGATTCCTCTGGTGCTTTTGCCGGAGAGGGGTTGGAATAATGACTGCCCTCAGATCTGGTCCCCGGCTCTCTGACGTAACTGAACAAAAGTTGTGATCAATGATAAGACCACAAACCCTGGGAATTTGGAAGGCTAGGTCTTTACGTCCCACTCTGGCACCAGCAAGCTGCCCAGAAGCCTGAGCTGGGGAAAAGGGACAGTAGCCACTGCAGGAAGGGTGAACTTACTGCAATTTTTCAGCTGCTTCATGAGCTCTTATTTGATGCGGCAGTGTTCCTCTAGACTTTAGAATTTCAAAATAATTGATTTAGACAGTTCCTGATAGTTTAGTAGCTATTTTGGTGGAGGGAATGGTCATCTTCCCATGATTCTAAGGTTAATTTAAATTTTTTGTTTTATTTTGATTTTTAAACTAAAATAAAAGAATAACATGGAAAACACTTGAACTATGTCAGCTATTAAGATTATTACTTTTGCAATTTTCTTAAGGTGTTTAAAATTTAATCAAAAGTACTTTTTAAAATATTTTTGAGTGTTCTTTGCCAAGTTGATTATTATCACTTTCCCAGTTTGCAAACGGTGCACTATACACAGAGATTGTGAATAATTGGTTTACTTACTCTTTCATTAACTCAACAAATAAGCACGATGCTAGACACATTTATATAAAAGAGAAAAAGATGTATATTGTCCTTGCTTTCATGGAGACATTTATTTTAGTAATGGAGATATACAATTAAGACAATAAATAAATATTTTAAATACTAAGATAAGACTATTTTAGATCAGATAAATTTTAGATCAGAATATTAGAGATTGTTTTATTGCAGGTGTTCTTAACCTTTATTGTTCCATGGACCCCTTTGCCAGTCAGGTGAAAATCATGGACTGCTTTTACAAAGTCCACACTATACTGTGTATCATTTAATAAATATATAACACCTGCACCAACATGTCCCTACAAGAATAATGTCTTTCTGAATTTCAATTCAAGCTCACAGACCCCTGGTTAAGAACCCCTGCCTTAGAACCTCCAGAAAGGAATGCAGCCCTGGGATACCTTTGATTATCCTCTAGGTATAATTTTACTGAATAAAGTTATCTTTTAGTAGAAGCAAGATGTACATATTGAAAAATGGAATATGAACTAGTCACATAAATGCCAAATTATTTCTGATTGTAAGGGAATATCCACTTTGAGAGGTATGTTGTTGCCTTAGAAAAATATGAAGAGAATTTTTTTTCCCCCAACTGTTTCTATAGTGGTTTGTAAGAAATCATTTTAGGCCTTACAGGCCTCATGCTATTTTTCAAAATGGTGTCACATTTTGATCCTGAAGACCTTACCGAACTTTGAATTGTTGCTGAAGAAACTGTGTTGGGAAGAATAGCTGTAACAGACTTGGTTGGTGCTTCAGATTAGGAGTGTTTTCAGGAGCAATTAAAGTATTTAACTTATTTCATGTTTATAAACATAGTGTGCTCCTAAACACTTGAAAACTGTAAAGGTTAAAAAAAATCTGGCATCCTTTTAGAAAAATGCATGCTTCCACTTACAGTCCCTTGTCACTTGAATAGCACTCAATGCACTCAAAATTACAGCTATTACAGAAGAAATTGCATGTTAAATAGGGAAGTGGATAAACTATGTTTATCACCAGCACAGTGCTAAGCACTACCTATCCCAGGAGGACACCAACAGCAAGTCATAGAAACAGTGACACCTATGTCTCATTTGATGTTTCTATCACAGTTTTAATTCCATGACTATAAATTTAATATTCTATATAGATATGGGTTTGGTTTTTCCTTAACCTGTTGAGGTACCTAGTAAGTGCTAAGTCTCTCTGACCACTAAACCCAAGTATATTCATAACATTATAAACCAAGATTAATCTGGTTATACTAGTTGACATTCTCCTGAGCTATCATTTTTGCAAATAGTAGTTTTTACATCTGGATATCAGATCCTAACCTCCATTTCATGATTTTCTGGGTATCACAGACTTGGACAGACTATCCTTAGTTTTGGAGAGAGAACGCTTCCTCACTTTAGCCAATAACTGTTTAATTGTGATAAATAAAACAAGGATAACATGGAGAAGCACAGACTACAAAAAAGGTTGAACGTTCTTAGACACTTTTAAGCAATATTTTTCATTCTCCTTTCCACCCAGGGTTTCACCAGAATTGTCAAAAAAGAAGACAACTTTGTTGATGGACCTTTAATTTCACTTTTATTGCAGATAAACATTATCATCAAAGTGGCCTGAAGACAGGTAGTTGCAGAGCGAAGAATAATTAGGCCCTCATGATATATAAATTGGAAAATTGGTCCTGCAATACTAGGGAAGTCACAGAAACTTGAATAGTTAATGATCAATAACAGCTGTGCATCCAAAAGCACATAGATAAAGAAAACTAAGAAATTGGAACATACAGAAACTTGCCTTTTCCAACAATCAATAAATATGCTATTTTTTTTAATATTCTTTCTATCATAATTTATACCAGTTTGAGAATTCTCTAGATAGTAAATTCCATGAATGTAAAAATCCTCCCTAATTTACTTAACAGTCTATTCTCAGCAAATAACACCATGCCTGGCACAAAGTAAATATTTCTAATTAATTAATACATCTCAATCCATAACTGTTGCTTTATTGATTGTCTAGTAAATGATTACTGCAAATTGTGGAACATTATAGTTGTTGAACAGTTGAATTATTGTCACTTTTATGATGTATCTTTACTTTTCTTACCTCATGATGGAGCCTGATCATTGAATTCATTATAGAATGCTGTGTTATAGAATGAATTCCTTGACATTAGACTATTTTGTTAGTTCTGAGTGGTTGTACATGGCACTTAAACTTTAAGCCATCTCTTTCTATTTTTTTTAAGGTGGTGATGATATTTCAACTTGTATTATTGGTTATTTTAAGGATTAAGGAAAGAAATTTGTAGGAAGAGCTTATCAAAGTGCCTGATACTTTATGCTCTGAATTCCAGGTATCATAAGCAGCATAGACAACCTCATTTTAGAATCAAAATAACATCTGGTCCTTTATTTCAGAATACTAAATATTGAAGATTATGGTACTTCAAACAGGTGTCAAAATTTGCTATCAGTGGGCTGCTGCTGGCTACAGAACTCGTTTTTACATGACAATAGATCATCTTACAAATGCAACTGAGAGGCAGAGAATAGGTTATAACAGGGCACCTTAGCCACAGTAGGGGAGGAGTGGAAAGGCAATAGTCATAAATAGTGCAATTTTTAATATTTGTGGAAAATAAAAATTATTTATTCAATTAAATTTAGCTAGAAGGAGATACAGAGAAATGTGAAACAATATAGAATATATTCAGGTAACATATTTAGCAATCAACCTCAGTTTTGTATTTTCTAATGTACAATACTTAGAATACTTTCTCTCCTCAAAATGTTCTCTTTTTGGCTCATATCTCTTACATTTGCTATCATCCTAAAATGATCTTGTTGAGAGAACTGGCTCAGGATTATTAAGTAATTATGAAAAGTATGCTTCTTTACTGGAAGATATTCATTCAATATTTGGTTAGTATTGACATATTCAATTTAATAATGCTTATTATATAGCTTGTATTATGTTTGAATTTGAATTATATCTACCTTGATTGGTCATTTTAATAAATTTTCCCTGTGGAAATTGAGGTAGGAGACATACAAACTTGGTAACTCAGAGAAGGTATATTCAGTTAAATAATATGAGAGATTATTGAGCTCTAAACCAAATGGAAACACTTTTTGTAATTTGATAATTTGCCCTTAGATTTGGATCTCATGAGTTGTGAAACCCAATATGGTCTCTAATAATGACTTTTGGTGGTAGGTAATTTTATTAGCTTTTTTAAATATCAACTCTCAGATTCTTTATCTCACATCAAATTTAAATTATTTTTATTAAATTGATTTGAGAAAGGGCAAAGGTATTTTTAAGTTGCAAATTATCCAAAGCACTTATAATAGGTTTTAAGCATGTTTTTGTATTTTATGTTTTGATATGTGTATATAATTCATTTCAAAGTACTGAAACAATTCTATAGTTAAAGCTGAAAAATAGTCTAATTTCCTTCTCCTGGATATGTTCAACAATTCTTTTCCCTTTATATTTAACTCTATATGAAATAAAGCACTAAACTATAAAGATCTTTCTTTTCTCAAAATTTCCCTGGAGAACTGGAAAGAGTAACAGCTAAATGTTCAGATTTCAAAGGGACTCCTTACAGCATTATAAGCTAAGTAAGGAATGAGTAGATTGAAAGATGAGGTTCCAAATTTTTCAGCATAATGGTTAGAAGACAAGAGAAGAAAATATAAAATGAGTGTTACTAATGAAACTTAAAACCAAATTTGAGATGAATCTACCAAGAAAAAATTAAAAGGTGCCTAAGACACAGTTAAACATTGTGGAGCAGACAAGAAACAATCTCACCACATCTCTCCCAAAATGTAGATAGCATGTGGTTGGAAGAAACTGACTTTAACCCAGATTCAGATTAAGCCAATCAATATTAGGCCATCACAATTGCCATAGTGATTCTTTTACAGCATTATCGGGCATTTCTTAAAGGTTTAGATAGTAAACATTTTCTTAAAAGGTCAAAAGTATTTACACTTTGCTGGCCAGAGGTCTCTGTTGCAACTACTCAACTCTGTAATATGAAAGCAACCACAGATAATATGTAATCAAATAGATATGACCATGCCCAATAAACCTTTTTTTTTTAATGGATGGCAGGTGGAACTTGCTCCTTGGAATGTAGTTTGCTAACCCCAGCTTTAAAGATTGGGCATGTAACACAGTACATGAACCCAATTGCCATATGAATTTCCCTGGCTGGCCAAAGGAATTAGTTCTGACATGGGTCTGTGATATAAGAATCAAGGAATTTTTGCCCTATAGTTGGAGGAGAAGCAGTTTCTTTGGAAAAAAGACAAGGAAGCATATAGCAATACATATATTGGCATCATTCTTAAAAAGTCATTTTAGGATAAAGTTGACACCACAGAAGGATGAAGAGAAAATCTTAAAGCAACCATACCCTAGTTGAAAGAGTTTATCTCTTGAAAACTCAACCATGAAATCCTGGCTGCCTCTAAACCTTCTGTTATGAAATGGCAAGTCCCTTTAGGTCAAATCAAATTTTATAATCTTACTTTCAAAAGAAATTATTCTAACTAATATGATTCAGTTATTTGGAATCCTAAAAACAAGCCTTTATATTCATTGAATACATCTCTTTGAATACCAGTCTTCATTTTTCTTTCAATTTCAAACATTTTGAATAAAAATTTTTCAGTACAATGCATAAAGTTTAGTATTTTTTGATGACTAGTATCCAGAGTGAGAATATGGATTCTTCTGTTATAATAATACAAACACTCAAAAATTATGATGCCAAAACCTAATAGTGGCGAGTGGATGTAGTTCAGTAGTTGAGCACCTACTTTCCATGTATGAGGTCCCGGGTTCCATACCTGGTTACCTCCCAAAGAAAAAAAAAACCCCAAAACCCTAATATTTACCCTACCAGCTATACTTATAAAGTTATTATTATTTCCTAAATTATTTTACTTTCTCTCCTGTTTTTAGATTTATCAGATATCATTTCACAATTTCATCATTTGTGTCCTCTAGCAGCTCATTTCTCAATGCAAATTTTATGTTCATCTCCTCATGCCTTTGACAAATATTTATAGAATGATTACTATATGGAAGGTTTTGTTCATAGCCTGGAATGGGCTGCAAGTACCTAAAGGGCTCATTTATGAGTTAAAGGATCATTTTGGTAACATCTGTTTTTGGGGCATTGAAAAACAAAGGTTTTTGTTATTTTCCTGGTAGATGAGTAGCCAGGCAGGTACTTTTTACATAAAAGAGGTGTTTCAATGTTCTTTTAAATTATAGTGTTACAAAGATTTTGATAATTTGATTAACAACTCATGTACTCTTCCATTG
>JAQZBX010035940.1:11823-24467 GCA_029593785.1 Cabassous unicinctus
ATTAACTCTTGTGAACTTTATAACTTCCCAATACTTAACACACTTATTGTGAGATTAGCGGTAATATTAATAAATGAGAATTTTGGAACATTACATCATTAAATGGGAAACAATAAGAAGAGCTTCTTAATACAGTAAATCAATATTTTCCAAATGACCAATCCATGGTGTTATAAAGTTGTCCATGGGTGAAAATTCCATTCAAAGTACAAGATAGACCATTGGATTTTAATATAACAGAGTGCCCAAAGTTTGATATGGTTTCAGATCCAAACTTGAAACTAATATTTAAGAAAATGCTACCTGTCATATTTTAGTGCACTATCAAAGAAGAATTTCCACAATGCTTGAAATAGTTTATTTAAATTCTTTCCAAATAAATATTTTCATGAGGCTGATTTTCTTCATATACTTCCACTGAAAATCATACCATATTGAATTCAGAAGAAATGTGAAATTTAGCTATATTCCTTAAGTCATACATGAGAGTGATCTGCAAAAAGTAAAGTAATGCCATTTGTCTCAGTAATTTTTTTGAAAATATAATCATTTTTATAAAATATGTTATTCATGTCAACATGTAATAATTTGCTGCTGTCATTTTAAGTGCATTAATAAATATTTTTAAGGTTTTTGGTTTTAATTTCTAAGAGTGTAAATATTATAGCTGTAACCTACAAAAACAAGACCACTTTTAGCCTCTCAATAATTTTTAAATGTCTTGAGTCCTACGAACAAAAACTTTGAGAACAACTGTCCAAATAATATCAAATTATTTAATTAGTAGAAACATGATACCTTCTTTCATCTTTTTGAGTCAACAAATTTTTTATTTTCCCAATGTTTTTCCTTTTCCTAAAAAATTCTTAACTTTACTTTATCTATGAAGTAAAATCATAACTTTAAGAAATTAACTGCAGCAGTCTATTGCGTCAGTCCCTATGCCAGATGCTAACCCTTCCAGTCAAGTTTATGAGATCTCCATTTTTCCCCTAGGTTCCTCAGCATACTTGCTACATTTTATGGTATGTACTTTTTCCCATGTCTCTCTCTCCATTGCACTCTAATTTTATTAGGGAGTTTTACTTTGTGAGTGCTGAGTCTGTTGCTTGACATATAGAAAGTGTGTGATAAATGTCTCTTGAAATAATATTATAATTACTATAGTTTGCCTCACTCTTTTCACAAAAGCGTTTATAAAAACTTACATAGACAATTATTTGCAGTAGATTTAGTAGGAGCTTTGTTGAGACAAAGAAACCCATATCACAGAAATATGGAAGGATTTATCATTATATTTGAAGATAAGTTTGCAAAATTACATTTGTGTCTCTGGGTAAAAGATAATATATCTGAATTGACAAACATTCAGAGAATTATATGATTATTTAACTCACATGAATAAATGCACCTGCTTATACCAGATCTGAACTGAGTGAGACCTCATTATTGGGGGGAAAATGTTTTGAAAAGTCACTCCTATTGTTCTTTCAATAGTATAAGTTTTTAAAATGAAATAAGTATCATGTTTGGATAAGCATTCCATATGATGGGATATTATTTGGCAATAAAAAGAATGAAGTATTGATAAATGCTATAATATGGATGAATCTTGAAAATATTATGCTAAGTGAAAGAAACCTATCACTATGGATCACATTTTGTCTGATTCTATTTACATAAAGTACACAGAATAAGCAATTCCATAGAGACAGAATGTTGAATAAGTGGTCACCAGTGAGTAGTGTGGTTTCTTTTTGGGGTGAAGAAAATATTCTGGAATTAGATAGTCTTGATGGTTGCACAACACTATGAATATACTAAAAGCTTCTGTATGTTTTAAAAGGCAGAATTCATGAGAATTATAGCTCAATACAGCTGTTTTTTTTTTTTTTAAGGAACTGTCTGGCAATCAAGTTTTTTACTAGATTTAAGTTTTCCTATTTTTAATAAATCACAAGAAAACAGGTACCAAAAGTATTTGTCATTTATTGTGACACCATATGATGTGGATTCTGAGAAATAATCTTAAAAATTTGTCTGACTTGACAAGGCAGAAATAAATTTCACTGAATGGTACGTCTAACTGGGAGGACAAAAGTCCCATTTTATCAAGACAGTTGCTTCTGTTTTAAAGGGAGGTTAGTGGGAAAAGCAGAGGTAGAGTTGCCAGCATGATACAGTCATTAACCACCCCACAAAACAAGGAGGAAACTGAGGCTTAAGGAATTTAAATAATTTGCCTAAGTAAGTGCAGCTGGCAAATAAGTAAACTATGATTACAATCTTAGATAAGAATTTCAATAAATTATTAACTTATAAGAAGTTAAAGACAATATTTCAAGATTATTGTTATTATTTTATGTTTATTATGGAGTTTATTATTTTGGCTAACATATATCTCACATTTACTACATGCTTGGAACTATTTTAAGAACTTTGCATTTCTTAAATGGTTTATTCAAACATAATCGGCCCTGTGAGGCAGGTTCTACTATCATCTCCGATATACAAATGATGAAACTAAGGCACAGAGAGGTTAAATAAATTGATTGCGAATAGCTGGTTTCAAATATATACCCAAACACTCTGAGTCCATACGTTGTGCTTTTAAAAACTATGCTGTTGTGCTTCTCTAGCGTGGAGCATAATGCCTCTTTCCTAGACACTCAGAATATGTTTTCTTTTAATTGACCTGAATAAAATGTACAAATAAGTCTTCCTCATACACATTAAATTTTCATCTTTAGTTGAATGAACTGATCTATTTTTGGGTCACAGAAGTAAGGATGAAGGAAAGATGATCCACTGAGATTTTTCTGTAAAAGAGTGTTTCATTAGCATACAGTTTGTGAAATATTGCGTTCTAGGTACCCTGCGGGTAATTCACTCTGTACTTTAATATATATAAGGATCTAAGAGCTAATCCCTGCAATAAAGAAACTTGCTTAACTTTGTTTTAACGCAACCTATTTATTTGCCCATATAATCCTTGAGGGAGGGCAGTAAAACCTTTTAACATCCTGCAGAAATAAAGTTTTCCAGAACACAAAGCAAATGTTAAAATTACCATGGCAGAACCAATTCTCAGATTTCATCATAAACACTATTTACAAATGGCAAATGTTTTAAATTCATTAAATATCTATTTCCTAATTATTTGGGTTATTTATAAAATGGTTTGCTTATAAATATACAAATATCGATTATATTCTGAAAAATGATTTTGTTTGCATTCCCTAATCAGATGTCACATGGAAATTATCAGGATTGTATTTATTATTCATCCATAATAAATAAGCAGAAGAGAGAAATTAAAAAATAAAACTGATACAATGCTTTAATCTCCTGATTATTCAAGCTACACCCTCACATATATCATATAAAATTTTTCCCTGTAAACCAAAAGGATCAACTCATCTCTGAAAATACTTAAATTGGGAAGTGATTTAGGTGTTTGGGAAATACATACCAATCTTTTATATGACATTCAATTTGTATTTTGTTACAGAAGTCAGGTTAAATAATTTAATGCTTATATTTAATGACTGCCTACTATTACTTACTCTATTGTAAAATCTTAAAATCTATTGTAAACTATTCCCATTTCCCCTCCATCTGTACATATCCAAATTCTAGGTATGTTGGATCCACACTTCAAGAACTAATTCAAATGCACAAAACTATTGTCTTAGTTTGCCACAGGGCTGCCAATGCAAAGTACCAGAAATGGGTTGGCTTTTATAATGGGAATTTTATTTGGGGTAAAAGTTTACATTTCTGAGGCTGTGAAATAACCAAATCAAGGCACCATCAGAGATGCTTCCTCACTAACGTCAGCTACTGGTAATCCTGGTGTCCTGCCATGTGGTGAAGCAAGATGGCGGGTCATCTATGCTGAGGTCCCTGCCTTCCCCTCTTGCTTAACCCTCTCCTGGAGTTCAGCTGGGGACAATCAGACATATGGCTTGTCTCCTTCCTGGGTTCCTCTCTCAGTCTTTTGGGGCTTCTCTGTCTTTCTGCAGTTGTAGGTGAACCTGGAGTCCACTCTCTCGCATGGCAGGATCAAAATGGTAGCTTCCTTTCTCTTTGTGTGTGTCTTCCTATGTGTTTCTATTTAAATAAGGGTCAGGAAGAGGGTGGAGACCCAACCTGAGTCACACTTCACTGATGTAGTTCTATCAAAAGCAATCTAACCAGATAATCTAATCAAGTTCCCTTAAAAGAATCTAATGCAATCAAATGGTCTCACACCCACAGCAATGGATTAGTTCAAAAACATAATCTTTTTCTGAGATTCACCAAATTCGAACTGTCACATCTACGGAGACTTTTACGCTTTCCAAATTGAACATAAATTCTCACTTTCTAAATCTGTATCTTACTGTACTTTTGACATCTACTACTTTTAACACTGAAATTTATTAATGTCTATTTTTCTCTGATAGATTGTAAGCTCCTTAAGGGAAAGATCCTTGTGTAATCTAACCTTGTAGTTCCCAAAGTGCCTTGTACATAGTAAATACTCAATGCATATGAAATGAATCAATAAAAAATAAAGGAGTGGCTGGATAACACTGATAATTATGATGAAAAAAAATTGCTTTATTTATCATCCTTAAAATGAATATATTTCATTACTTCTGAAAGAGAAAAGGAAAATTTCCAGTGTTATTATTATATTGTCTAGAACCAGTTTTAATCATAGTAGATTTATGCACTGAAAAGAGTAGTAAATCCCTCTTAGTATTGATTTTGCTTAAAATAGTGAGTAGTTTTGGACAATTTCAATCTTGTAAAGTAGAACGCTGAGCAATGACAATACAGAAAGGCCTATATTCTATTAGAAATAGCAGTAGATTTATTCTAGCATTTATCTGTTTTTTTTTCAGAATTGCTAGTCTCTTTTGTCCTATATATGATAATCTAATATGTGTCAACATGCTTAAGTTTATATCCAGAGGAATGAAACTTCCGAAGTCAATTTTCATATTGTTAGAGAATTTAGTGAGTGTACCGATGAATGGTTCAGAGCACCATAGTACTGTCTCAAAATGTTTCCACTTTTTTTTAACATCAGCAGATTTTAAGAAATGAGAAATGGACCTTTTAGAAATTGGCAAGCTGAGAAGTAAACTCAGTCCAGCTGATTATGACCAGTCCTACTCACATGGATCCAAATCCTTTACAAGTAAATTAGTTCTTCAAAAATCAACAATCTAAGTTGACTAAAGTCAGCTGGAATTAAAGCAATTGTTACTGTTTATTTGGTGATTGTTATATTCCAGACCCTATTCTTGTTGGTTTTAATTTTATAGCATCCTGCAAGAAAGATAACAGAATCATTCAAAAATTATGCAGCTCAACACTGTATACACTTACCTGAAAATCCTTTGTGTTCACTTACCCAAATAGATAAAATTGAAGAAATAGACATCTAGCCTATGTCTTATACTCATCTCTATGTTGAACATGGCCTTCCACTTTTTCACATTTTTTGATCAAGGCAGATTAGTTTACTTTTACCATAAATATAATTTTTTTAAAAAAATTAAATATATTTTTAGGAGGTACCAGGGATTGAACCCAGGACCTTGTACTTGGGAAGCAGACACTCAACCAGTGAGCTATACCTGCTCCCCACCATAAATATAGTTTTGAAACAATAATTATTAATAGAAATGAAAATTCACGTTTTTGATTCTATTGTCCCAGATTACATGCTATGCAAGTATTTGTAGTCTATTAAATATGTTTTCTTCTTAGTACTCTTGTAGCGGCAAGTGACACTCAGACGATGAGAAACCCAAGCAGTACTCGGAGAGGTGGAGGACGAAAGTTTTATTACGCATGGGCTCAGAGGAGAATCTAGTCCCCAAAGCTGAGCCCTAAGATTTGGCTTTTATGGGTTTATACAGGAACTTGCATGCTTTTTGTTCATTGGCAAGTGAGTTGCTAGGCAGCCGGATAAATTCCTGAAGCAAGCAGGAAGGCAGGATTTACAGAAGCAGAAGTGTGAGTTTAGCTTATCTTCCTGAGGCAGAGGGCTCTAGTTGAAGGGGAGGAGAGGAACAGAGGAGTTATTGTCTCTCCTAAGGCTGTGGGTCTTTGCTGAGGGGGAGGAGCAGGGCTACAGCAGAGTGGGAGGGGAACTGTTATCTTCCTAAAGCTGTGGGTTTCTGCTGATGGGGGTGAGGAGGAAGGCTGCAGCAATTTCTTCATCATTCCCCCCTTTGATGCCCTTATAATCCTTTATGGGGCATCATCTGCTAACATGGAGAAGTTGGGACCTCCTTCCAGGGAGCGGTGGCACCTACTAGCAAGCTCCAAGAGCAGCAGAACTTTCCACCATTGTAGGAGTTTTGGCAGAGGTAAGTGAAGGGCTTTCATCTTTTGTAGGACTACTCCAGCTAGCGAGTTGATCTGATCCTGGAGAGAAACCAAAGAATCTGTCACTTGCTCTATGTCTTCATTCAGTTCTTGGGAAAGCTTATAATAGAATCAAACAGAGGAGCCCAGTACTCCTAGCCCTGTTCTTATTCCCGCAGTCACTCCTGTCCCTATGAGGCCAGTCCGGAGGGGTTGGGGTGCCTCAGTAGGTTCTTTTTCTGAGGGACAGACACAACCAACAGTAGTTGGTCCTGGGGCTAATATTGTGGAGGAAAGCATAGGTGGTGTTAATCAACTACATCACCCTGTTTTGAACAGGAGCTATGAATTGAGTGAGCTGATAAAGTCCTTTTAAATTTGCTCGCTTATGCTGGGGGCCCTCAGATAGCTGGATGAGGCTGGTCTGGACTTGTTTTAAGTTTTCTTTCTGGGCTATATCTTGTACCCTGCCCCTACCCCATCTGACATGCCTGCATGCGTATAATAAGTCCAACGACTGACCTCCCCCGGGATGTGGTAAGTTCTGCAGCTACCCCCAAATTTCACTCTGGCTATCCAGAACTTTTGTCCCCTTTCTTCACAAACTGAAGCTTCAGAAAACCTATAACATGCTGCCAGCATATAGGTGCAGTAGTAAAGGAAGAGGAGGGCTGGTACTTTCCTGCGAGCTGTTTTAACCTATTTGCTGCTAGAGGGGGGTGGATTTGTAACAACTGGAGTAGGGCTCAGAACTGGCGCCAGCCCTGAGGCAGAATAGGGCAATGTAAGGCACAGAAACATCCTACAAGGCACAAGTATGTCACTGCGATTAAGGCTCTATTTACTATTGTCCAGTCTGTAGGAGCTACAGCACCCAGTCCAATTCTGAGCAGCAGGGTGAGTCATCCTTCCAGGAGTAGAAATCAAGCAGAGCAGGGGTCCATTCAGCAGGCGTTAGATGAGGGTGGTGTTCAGGGGCAGTTCCGGGCAACTCGAACTCTTAAGGGGTGGTCAGGTATGGGTTGGGCTGTCCAGCTGTCCTGTTTTTTGTCAGGGTGTGCTCTCTTAACCGTGGAATGGTGGATCCAAGGGGCGATGCCTGCAACTTTAAGAAAAGTGGTAGTTACAAGGATCACAGTATGTGGACCTACCGAGGAGGGCTGAAGGGGTTCCATTTTCCAGTCTTTGACCCAGACTAGGTTCCCTGGCTGGTGGGGGTGCACTGGTGTCCCAGTGGGATGAGGTTTCAGGACAAGACAGTTTTACGTATTTGGGCTAGTTTTCCCCAGCTGCTGGAGGATGGAATCTTGGCTAGCCTCCCCCAGGAGCTTGAGATTTCCTCTGAAGGCCTGGATAATTGGGGGTGGCTGTCCAAATAGAATTTCAAAGGGTGAATAGCCCGTGGGTCCTGGGGTGCACCTAACTCAGAGAAGGATTAAGGGAAGTAAGTCTACCCAGGGAAGACCAGTTTCTTTGCAGAATTTGGCTAGGGTGGCTTTAAGGGTTCGATTCATGTGTTCAGCTTTCCCTGAACTCTAAGTCCTGTAAGCAGTATGGAGCTTTCACTTGATCCCTAACATTTTTGTCAGTTCTTGGACTATGGCAGCCACGAAGGCCGGGCCATTGTCGCTTCCAATAGACAGAGGCAGTCCTTGTTGGGGAATGATTTCTCTGAGTAAAGCCTTAGTCTCTTCTCTTGCCTTTTCGGTGCAAGGGGGAGGAAAGCTTTGGCACAGCCTGAAAAGGTGCATATCATCACCAACAGATATTTGTACCCCCGACTTGGTTTCAATTCTGTGAAGTCTACTGTGAGATCTTCGAAAGGGGCTTTCCCCATGTGCTGGACGCCTGCCGGAGCATGGGGGCCCTGCAGAGGGTTGTTATCGGCCCAAACTTGGCACTGGCTGCTGATGGTAGCACAGAAGGAAGCTAGTTTGGCTATGCAGTCGTAGCTTCCGAGTAAGGCTTTTAGCGCAATTTTCCCTAGGTGGGTGAGTTTTTAGTATTGCTGGATGAGGTCATGAGTGTCTCCTTTCAAGATAAAAATCTGGTTATCCGGGAGCAGCAAAGTTCCTTCGGGGGTTCAGCTTCCCTCTTCTCTCTTGGCACATTCCTGTTCTTCCCAGGTATACTTTAGTTGATTAGTTCCTTGTCCTAAGAGGGACAGCTGTGGTGTTGATTCCGGGACTTGTGTTCCATGGTTCCCTTCGGCCACTTGCCAGGCTGCTTTGTCAGCTAGCCTGTTTCCTTGAGTGACCATATCTGTTTCTTTCTGATGTCCCTGGCAGTGGATGATGGCGACTCTGTCTGGTTCCCAGATTGCTTTTAATAGTTGAAGGATTTCTTCTTTGTTTTTGATTTCCTTTCCTCCTGCAGTTAAGAGGCCTCTTTCTTTATAAATCACTCTGTGGATATGAACGGTAGCAAATGCATATTTAGAGTCAGTGTAAATGTTCACTGCTTGCCTGGCAGCTAGCTGCAAGGCTCGGACCAGTGCCCAGAGTTCTGCTCATTGCATGGACCATCGCAGGGGTAGAGATGCTGCTTCCACCACCTGTTTGGAAGTGGTGACTGCATATCCAGCAAGCTTCTCCCCATTTTTAACAAGACTGCTCCCATCTGTAAATAGTGTCTGATCCAGGGAAGGGAGTGGTTTGTCTTTGAGGTCAGGGCAACTGGCATAAACTTCCTTGGTCACTTCAACACAATCATGTTCAAGGACCCCTTCCTCATCTGGCAAGAAAGTGGTGGGGTTTAGACTGTGCACTGTTTCTATTGTTACTCTGGGGTTTTCACAGAGTAAACCTTGGTAATGTGTGAGCCAGGAGTTAGATATCCACCGGTGCCCATGTGGGTTCATTAGGGCAGTGACCGCGTGTGGCACCGTGACTTGAATAGCCTGTCTGAGGGTTAATTTGTCAGCTTCTTTGACAAGGGTTACGGTTGCCGCCAGGGCTTTCAGGCAGGGCAGCCTCCCGGCATCCACGGGGTCCAGCTGCCTGGAGAGGTAAGCAATGGGCCTTTGCCAGGGGCTGACTGTGTGAGGACTCCCAGTTCTACCTTGTTCTTTTCATGCACAAACAGGCTGAAGTTTCGAGTTATGTCCAGGAGCCCCAAGACAGGGGCTTAGCTGAGTTCTCTTTTGATGTCTTGAAAGGCCCTCTGTTGAGCTCTTCCCCAGTTGAGGGACTTCTTTTTTGGACCTGTCAGAATTTCGTAGAGGGGTTTGGCCATGGCTGCAAACCCGGGAATCTAGATGCGACAGAACCCTGCAGCCCCGAGGAACTCACGAAGTTTTCTTTGTGTGGTGGGGGTAGAGATGGTGCAGATTATTTTCTTTCATTCTGGTCCAAGCATCCAGTGCCCTTGTGTGATGCTGAACCCCAGGTATTTGACCTGCTGTTTACAGATTTGGGTTTTTCTCCAAGACACTTTGTACCCAGTCTGTGATAGAAGCTGTAGGAGAGTCTGGGTCCCTCTCCAGCAGTCCTCTTCCATCTCACTGGCAAGTAGGAGATCACCTACGTATTGCAAGAGGGCATACCTGTAGTCCTTCTGTGGGTAGGTGGCCAGATCTGCTGCCAAGTCTTCCCTGAAAAGGGTAGGGGAATTTTTGAAGCCTTGCAGGAGCCAGCTCCAGGTTAGCTGAGTTTTCTGCTGGATTCTGGGATCTTCCCACTCAAAGGCAAACAGAGGCTGTCTCAGGGGGCCAGCCACAGGCAGAAAAAGACATCTTTCAGGTCCAAGCAAGTGAACCAGGCGGCTTCAGGTGGCAGCTGTCCTAGCAAAGTGTACGGGTTGGGAACAACCTGATGTAAGGTGAGAGTGGCGTTGTTGATGATTCATAGATCCTGGACTGATTGATATCCTGTCCCATCTGGCTTCTTCACTGGTAGTAATGGGGTGTTCCAGGCTGATTGGCACTCAATCAAGATTCCCTCTTTTCTCAGGCGATCTATGTGCTCAACCATGCCCAGTTGTGCTTCATAGGGAATCGAATACTGTCTCTGCTGGCCCGGGACTGCTCCAGGCTTCAGGTTGATGATGATGGGTACATGATTCCGTGCCATTCCTGGCGAGTTTCTTTCTGCCCAAACCTGGGGAAAAAGTTCCAGCAGTTTTTCCGGATTCTGACTTGAATTTTCTTCCACATGAAGTTGCCTTTCCTCGCTTTGGGGTACAGTGAAGAGGAGAGTGAGGCCGGTCCCAAGGCTTAAACTTGCTGGTCCCTCAGGTTTGAAGGCAATCTGGGATCCCAGTTTGGTTAAGAGATCCCTACCACGTAGGAGAACTGGGCATTCAGGCAAGTACCGAAATTCACGAGTCAGTTTATGGCCTCCTAGTTGACAAATTCTCGACTGGCAAAAAGGTCGTTGACTAGACTGGTCTTCAGTCGCTCCTATAATATTAGTGGTTTACCCACTAAAGGGGGTGATGGGAGTTGTGACCGCAGAATATTTAGTGCCAGTGTCTACCATGAAAGTCATTGGCTGGCCCCCAACTTTTAGTTTGACTGTGGGCTTGTGGGGACCAAGTTCCAGTGAGCCTGGTCGCCCCTAGTCGGAGTCGAGTCCTGCCAGCCCGTTCAGATGGTCCTGGGGCTCATGTCGGTATTTCCCTTTGGGGTTGCTCTCTTTGTGTGCTTGATTCTTTCAGGGGCACTCATTTTTCCAATAGGCACACTGGTCTCTGGCCAGGGGCATCCTCTTGGTACTTGTTCCCCCCTTTTTGAGGTGGTCCCCCTTATCCAGTGGGGTTGGGATTTCCCATGGCTGCTGCCAGCAGGGAGGCTTGATGTTTCATTCTCTTCCTGGCTTCTTGTTCGGCGATTTTGTCCCGATTGACAAACACTTTATTCGTGACTTCAAGGAGATGAGAGGTGTTCATTCCCATGAACCCTTTTAATTTTTGGAGCTTTCCTTTAATGTCCGATGCTGCCTGAGCGACAAAGGTGGCATTCACCATCCTCTGGTTTCCAGAGCTTCTGAGTCAAAAAGGGTGTAGATTCCGAAGTACTCACAAATTCCTTCATAGAAATCTGGAGATTCTTCGGGCTTTTGAGTGACTAAAGTCATCTTTGTCATGTTTGTGGGTTGTTTTTCCCCTTCTTGGACCCCTTGGAAGAGTGCTTCCCGATATTGCTGGAGGGCAGCCAGTCCCTGATCAGTGTTGAAGTCCCAGTTTGGTTGGGACTCTGGTGCTGCCTCTCATGCCCACTCTTCCAGGTTTAAGATGCTGTCAGGGCCTGCTCCTGCAGCCACTTTCGGGCTTTTGTCAGAATCCGCCATCTCTCTTCTGTATTAAACAAAGTCAGGAGGAGATGGCAGCAGTCATCCCAAGTGGGACGATGGGTTTGGAAAATGGACTCCATGAGATCAATAAGGGCTTGGGGCTTTTCCGAGTAGGAAGGGGAGTGGTGCTTCCAGTTTAAGAGGTCTGTAGTTGTGAAGGGCTGGTAATACAAAACAGGCCTCCTGGGTTGGATAGTTCCATCCTCGCTGATCTGGACTGGACCCTGCATCTCATGGAGTGGCATCTGTAAGGCGGGTTGCGTCCACCGGAAACTTCCCACTACAGGTTTTCCAGGGCTTTCTCCAGAGGGGGCCAATGGTCCCAGAGGGACTGATGGTGGGGGTGTTTCCAGGAGATCTGCCTGCACTCCCATGCTAGGACAGGCTAGAGCAGCTGGAGCATATGGCGGTGGTGGTGGGGACGATGCTGGGTCCTCTTCTGAGGATCCTTGATGAATGACTGGTTTCTGGGGACCCGTTCCTTGTGCCACTAAGATCCTGCTCTGTCCCTTTTTTCCAACACACAATCGAACACAAGGGGGCAGAGTCTAGGCTGTTTCTAACCAAGCATCGATGTAGGGAAACTGATTGGGGTGGCCGAGAGTTCTTGTGACTACAAGCCATACTGTGTGGACCCTGGCTACATCCAGGGTCCCTTCTGAGCACCAGTCAATGCCAAAAGTGTACCACTCTAATTCACATAATGTTTGGAGGGTGCTGGGGTTCATCTGGATGCCATAATCTCCAGAAAAGCCCTTCTTAAAATTCTTGAGCATGCAGTTTATGATAGTAGGTTTTGACTGTGATGAGGCCATATCCTGAGTCGATGATACAAGACAGACAAAGGAAGGGGTTGCCTCTTTTGAGGCCACTCAGATGCCCACCTATCCACTTTTCTCACGTGAACTTTGGTTTGTCTTAGATAAGGTGCCTGGGTAGAGTTCGGGTTGGCCATTATGCCATATGATGTAGCCACGGAAAACA
>JAQZBX010035941.1:0-24364 GCA_029593785.1 Cabassous unicinctus
TTATTTCAAGACTTCTATTTTATGAGATTTATTTATATTATGAGTCATATTTAGAAAGGACTTTCTACTCTGATATTATAAAATAACTATCAAGAGTTTCTTTTATGGGAAGCAGGTGTGGCTCAATGGATAGAGCTCCCGTTTACCATATGGGAGGCCCTGGGTTCGCTTCCCGGGGCCTCCTTGTGAGGGCAGGCTGGCCGGCCCGTGCTGCGCGATAGGCTGATGCAGCAAGTCCTCACAGCAGGAAGCGGGTGTGGCTCAATCGATAGAGCCCCCGTTTACCATGCGGGGGGCCCCGGGTTCACTTCCCGGGGCCTCCTTGTGAGAGCAGGCCAGCCCGCGCGGCGTGGTGGGCTGATGCAGCGGGACCTCACAGCAAGGGGGAGATAAGCAGACACGGAAGAAACGCACAGTGAATGGACACAGTAAAACACAAGCAGCAAGGGGGGGATAAATAAATAAATAAATAAATCTTTAAAAAAAAAAAGAGTTTCTTTTATTATTTTTATGATTTTACTTTTATAATGAAATCTTTGATATTTTGGAATTTATTGTGGTACTTGATGTAAGGTATGGATCTAATTCTACTTTTCTCCCCAGCCAGCTAAATAGCTGTCTCAACATCTTTTTGAATAGCTCATTTTACCCATTGATAGGATGAAACTCTTATAGCATTTATGCTATCCTCATTTGTATTTTCTCTGTATTTTGTATTCCACTTGTCTGTCCTTTGTTCATGAGCTGATAACATAATCTCATAATCATTTCATTCTTGGAGTGAGTTTGCTTTTATTGCTTTGCTTTTTTCAGAGTCTTTCCCCCCACCCAGACATGCTTGATTATTCAGTTTATTCCACAAAAATTTTAACTCATTTTGTCTAATTTTTTAAAAAAAGAAACCATTGATATTTTATTGCAATCATGTCAAATTTATAATTTATAATTGACATATTTTAAATAAACATATGTTCATCATATTGCTAAATTTTCCTCCATATAGTTCTTATAGGCATCTATGGTTAAATTTATTCTCATAGGTTTCATATTTGCTCTTTTGTAAATTCAGATCTTTTTTCCATTACATTTTTTTTAACAGGCTGTATTTCCTTGTAGAAAATCAATTATTCAAAATATTAACTTAGTACTTCTCTAAGGTACTGAATTTTACTGTTCTTTAATGTAGTTTTTAATTATTTTTCAGTTTTCTAGGTATAAAACCGTATGAGAGATTTACTTTCTCCTTTCCAGTTTTATACCTCTTAGTCTGGTAATAGCTCCAGTATAATGTCAAATAATAGTGGTGATGATGAGTTTCTTCTTTTTTTTTGTTCTGGGCTTAAGAAATGGTGTTTTTATTGGTTCTCCATTAAACATGATGGTGACTTTTGAGTTAATATATTTTTTATTACAATAATATCAATATTTGAGATTTTTAATAAAAATGAATGTTCAATTGTAGCAAATAACTTTTTATTGTCTAAGGAGATAAACAATTCTTGGTCATGATGTATGACTCTTTTGATGTGCTACTGAATTCTAATTGCTAATATTTTATTACAGATGGCTTTGATCAGAAATGAGATCTTTTTTGTAATTATCTTTTTTGGGCTAACTTTGCCAAGTTCAGTATCAATGTTATTATGCTTGATTACAAGAAATAATTAAGCTTTACTACTTTTCATGCTCTGCAAGAGTTCAAATAGCATTGGAATTAATTGCTCTTTAAAATTTTGGTATATTTCATTTGCAAAGAGTTTGGGTGTTGTGGATTGTAAAATAATGGCTCTCCACAGTTGTCCACATCCTAATTCCTGGATCCTGTGAACGTTACATTAAATTGCAAGGGAAAATTAAGGTTGCAGAGGGAATTAATGCTGCTAATCAATTAATCAAAAGATAAGATTATCCTGGATTATTCAGGGAGACCCACTGCAGTCACAGGATATTTTAAAGTAGAATAGGGAGGGAGAAGAAGAGGCTAGAGTCAGAGATTTGAAGATGCTGTGCTACTGGCTTTGAAGATGGAGGAAGGAGTTGCTAAAGATGGAGGACTGGATGCTAAAGAATGCAGGCATTGTCATGGTGGGTGGAGATCCACACAATAACCGAAAGAATATCTAAACCCCATCCTGGGGAGCTCTGCCACATTCTCTAATGGGACAGCAAGAATCCCCCAAGTACTGCGGCAGTGACTAATGAAGGAGGATGGATCATTAACTGGCCCTTGATATTGATGACTGTACTTATGAGCCTTTTCTTTTGATATTGACACTTAGCCTAGTATTATGGGTTGCCTAAGAGTTACCTCCTAAGGCCTCTTTGTTGCTCAAATGTGGCCTCTCTCTAAACCAAACTCAGCATATAAATGCATTACCTTCCCCTTAGTGTGGGACATGACCCCCAGGGATGAGCCCCCTGGCTCCGAGGAATTATTACCAAGCACCAACTAGCAATGCAACTGGAAAAAGACCTTGACCAAAGGGAGGAAGGCTAAAGACAAATGAGTTTATGTGGCTAAGAGACTTCAAAGTGAGTCCGGAGGTCATCCCAGAGGTTAACGCTTATGCACGTTTCAGCAGGATCTCATTGACTGCTACAGTAAATATTGCCTCAAACAGTGGGGCTTCTGAAGGCTCTGGAGACATCCAGACACTATAGTCAGGGCTGACAGCTCAGGAATTTGGTGCCCTGTCAATGGACCTTACTTTGGAATTTATGCTCCCCAGTGTGACAGAGTTGGACTCAGTTGTGGTTTCCCTACACATGGCTCTTCTGCCCCTTCTATTTGAACCTATAGTTAATATTAGAGTTGATGGATGTGTGTCCAAGAGACTTAAATCTCTGGGCTTTCCATGTGCCATTTGGGCCCTGAATCTCAACAGAGTTGCAACACCTACTCTCCAGTCCATTGGACTCACCCAGGACAACTAACAAGGAAATGATGATGGACAATGACCATCCCAAGGAACAGAGAGAGTCTACAATTGTAGGCAAGATAGTCCCATCCATCTGCCCCAGGGGATCTAAGCCCCATCTCAATTAGAGGTGGAGTGGGCATCACTATCCCAGAATCCTCAGGACTGGGAAATGAGTGATGGACTAGAGTAGACTTACTGTTATTCTACTATAAAATTATCATTATTCTAACAATGGAAGAACTTTTATCATTGATGTGGAGGCAGTGGCTATCGGAGGTTCTGAGGGGAGGGAGAGTGTAAAAATAGGGATAATATGGGGGCATTTTTGGGACATTGGAATTTCCTGAATGATGTTGCAATGACAGATACAGGCCATTATATAGCTTGTCATAACTTACAAAATTGTGCGGGAGAGAGTTTAAACTGTAATGTAAACTATAATCCACACTTAGCGGTAATGCTCCAATATGTGTTCATCAATTGTAACAAATGTACCACACTAATGAAGGATGTTAATGTGGGAAAGTGTGGGAGGGTTAGGGAGTGGACCATATGGGAATCCCCTACATTTTTTATATAACACTTATGTAATCTGAACATCTTTTAAAAAAATTGTAACAAATGTACCACACTAATGAGGGATGTTGTTGATGTGGGAAAATATGGGAAGGGAGGGAGTGGGGCATATCGGAATCCCTTAAATTTTTTATGTAACATTTATATAGTCTGAAACTTCTTTAAAAATAGAGAATAATAATAATAATAATAATTAAGGATGCAGGTGGCTTCTAGAAGCTGGATAAAGCAAGGAAATGGAGTCTTCCTTAGGACCTCTGAAAGGAATGCAGCCCTGCCAACTCCTTGTTTTTAGACCAGTAAGATCCATTTCAGACTTTCTGACCTCCAGAAATGTAAGATAATAAATTTGTGTTGCCTATAGCCACTAAGTTTATGGTAATTTCTTATAGCAGTAATAAGTAGCTAACTATCTCTTTCTTTCTCTCTCATCTCTCTTATCTGTCTATCTATGTATCTAGGTATATATCTATTCTACCTACTTACCTACCTATCTTCGGACACACACATATACACATGAGTATAGGTTCCACCTCTAATCCAGCACCAGTAAAGTGTTCATTCTAGCCTTATGCTCTTGCTTATTTGTAATTTCTTTTTCTTTTATCTACAATTTATTTACTATTTGTTTAACTCTCATATATTCATAAAGTAGTTTCAGAATTGCATAATCCTGCAAGAAATAAATTTACCAAATCAAGTAAAAAGTTTACATTCATTTTTTGTTTTGTTTTGGTTTTAGCCTTACAGTAGTCAATCAAAAGGTCATTTTCTTTGATTAGCTCCCCTTTTCCACCTAATTCATGTTAAAAAGTATTTTTTAATATTGACATAAATTTAAGGCTATAAATGTTCTTCTGGGAATGTCTTTAGTTATATTCATTGCTTGATATTAACTACTGATAATTAACATTATAATCTAGCCATTCTACTGTTTGGTTTGTATTTCTAGTAATCTAAGGGTTTCTCTTTCTTCTTTCTACTTTTCTTTTTTTATTAGGGAAGTTGTGGGTTTACAGAACAATCATGCATAAAATACTGGATTTTCTTCTACTGCTCTATTAATAATACCTTGCATTGGTGTGGAGCATTTGTTACAACTGATGAAACCACATTTTTATAATTGTACTATTAACTATAGTCCATGGTTTAAGTTAGGGCCACTGTGTGATGCAGTTCCATGGATTAAAAAAAATTTTTTTTTCATCATCAAATATACAACCTAACATTTCCCCCTTTTAACCATATTCAGATTTATATTTCAGTGCTGTCAGTTACGTTCACAATGTTGGGCTACCATTACTACCCTCCATTACCAAAACATTTTGACCATTCCAAATAGAACTCTGCACATTTAAGTCCTGTTCCCTACCCTCACCCTGTTCCCTGGGAACCTATATTCTAGATTTTGACTCTGTGATTTTGCTTATTCTAATTATTTCAAATCAGCGAAAGCATACAATATTTGTTGTGTCTGGCTTACTTCATTCAAAATGATTCCCTAAAGGTTCATCTATGTTGTTGCATGTGACATAACTTCATTCCTTTTTGCAGCCGAATAATATTTCGTTGTGGGTATTTACCACATTTTGTTTATCCATTCATTGGCTAATGATTACTTAGGTTGCTTCCATCTTTTGGTAATTGTGAATAATGCTGCTATGAACATCAGTGTGCAAATATCTGTTAGAGTCCCTGCTTTCAATTCCTTTGGGTATATACCTAGAAGCGGGATTGCCAGGTCATGTGGTAATTCTATACTTAACTTTCTGAGGAGCTGCCAAAATGGCTTCCACAGTGGTTGTACCATTTTACATTGCCACCAGCATGAGAAAGTGTTCCTATTTCTCCACATCCTCTCCAACAATTGTAATTTTTCATTTTTTAAATAGTAGCCATTCTAGTGAGTGTGTAGTGGTATATCATTGTGGTTTTGATTTGAATCTCCCTGATGGTTAATGAGGTTGAGCATCTTTTCATGTGCTTTTTGACCATTTCCATATATTCTTTGCAGAAATGTTTATTCATGTCTTTTGCCCTTTTTAAAAATTGGGTTGTTTGTCTTTTTGTTGTTAAGTTGAAAGATATATTCTTCTTATTAAATCTTTATCAGATTTCTAAATATTTTCTCTCAATGTGTACGCTGTCATTTTACTTTCATAATAAGTCCTTTGAGGCACAAAAGTTTTTAATTTTGATGAGGTCCCATTTATATATTTTTTCTTTTTTGCTTGTGCTTTGTGTGTGAAGTTAAACCATTGCCTCACACAAGGTCCTGAAGATGCTTCCCTATATTATCTTCTAGCAGTTTGATAGTTCTGGCTCTTATACATAGGTCTGTAATATTCTTTTCTTGTGCTATCCCCATCTGACTTTGGAGTGAGGGTGATGTTGGCCTCATAGAATGAATTAGGGAGTGTTCCCTCCTCTTCAATTTTTTGGAAGAGTTTGAGCAGATTTGGTGTTAAGTCTTCTTGGAATGTTTGGTAAAATTCCCTGTGGAGTCATCTGGTCCTCAGCTTTTCTTTATCGGGAAGTTTTTGCTTACTCATTCAATCCTTATACTAGTTATTACTTCATTTAGATCCTCTGTTTCTTCCTGAGTCAGTGTAGGTAGTTTGTGTGTTTCTAAGAATTTGCCCATTTCGTTTAGATTATCTAATTTATTGCTGTATAGTTCATAATATTTTATTACAGTCCTCTGTATTTCAGCAGTTATTAAATCATTCATGATTTTCATTGTGTCTTCTCTCTTTTTATCATCAGTCTAGCTAATGATTTGTCACTTTCATTGATCTTTTCAAAGAACCAACTTTTGATTTGGTTCATTCTGTTTTGTTGTTGTTGTTGTTTGTTTGTTTTCTCTATTTCATTTATTTCTACTGTCATCTTTGCTATTTCTTTCCTTCTGCTTGCTTTGGGGTTAATTCACTCTTCTTTTTCTAATTTTTCCAGTTTTGAAGTTAGGTCTCTGATGTGAAATCTTTCTTCTTTTTTAATGTAAGCATTTAAAGCTATAAATTTCCCTCTCAGCACTGCCTTTGTGTCATCCTATAAGTTTTAGTATGTTTTATTTTCATTTTCATTCATCTCAACATATTTCCTAATTTCCCTTGGGATTTCCTCTTTAACCCATTGGTTGTTTAATAATACATAGTTACTTTCCACATATTTATGAGTTTTCCATTTTTCCCATGTTATTTATTTCAGTCTTCATTCTGTTATTGTTGGGGAAGATACATTGTTTGGTTTCAAATTTTTAAAAATTTATTGAGACATGTTTTTTCACCTAAGATATGGGATATCCCAGAGAATGACCCATGTGCACTCAAGAATAATGTGTATTGTATTTTTGTTGGGTGAAGCATTCCATATATGTCTGTTAATGTCTTGTTGGTTTAGAGTATTGTTCAAGTCTTGTATTTTCTTATTAATCTTCTGTGTAGATGTTCTATCCATTATTGAAAGTGGTGCATTAAAGTCTCCGACTGTTAGTGTAAAGCTGTCAATTTCTCCCTTCAAATCTGTCAGTATTTGTTCCATATATTTTAGGGCTCTGCTGTTAGGTACATATGGTTTTTTTTTTTAGCTTTTTTTCAATTTTTTATTTTTCATTGGTTCCATATTTTTTTTTATTGTGGGTAAAAATCAAATTTTTCACAATACAAACCAATATTTGTAAAATGATATATAGATATATATGCATATATGTGCATTTGCTTAGATAACATATATTTTTTATAATTGTTACATCTTGTTGAAATGACTCCTTTATCAGTATACAATGACCCTCTTTGTCCTTCATAATTGTTTTTTAATCTTATATTAGTATAGCTACCCCAGTTCTCTTTTGGTTAGTACTCGCATGATGTATTTTTTCCATCCTTTCCATTTCAACATATTTGCACATTTAAACTTAAGGTTAGTCTCTTGCAGACAGCATATTTATCCTTTGTGCCAATCACTACATTTTGACTGGAGTGTTTCATCCATTTTATTTAAAATCACTACTGATAATGCAGGACTTTCTTCTGCAATTTTACTATTTAGTCTTTGTAAGTCTTATATCTTCTTTTGTCCCTCAATTCTTCCACTATTGCCTACATTTATATTTATTTGACTTTTTGTGTTGTACCATATCGAGTGCCTTTTCATTCCTATCTGGATATATTTTTTCATCTCTTTTCCTTGTGGTCACCATGGGGTTAAAATTTAACATCCTAAATATATGTCAATCATATTTGTTTTCATACAACCTTGCCTTCAATAGCATACACACACACTGTTCTTATACCCTCCGTCCCCCCACCTCTTTTTGTATTTCTTACCATTTATATCTTGTATATCCAAAACCATAGATTAATTATTACTTTTATGCATTTGTGTTTTAGAACCTGTAGGAAGTAAGAAGTGGAGCTATGTGCCAAAAAATACACAATAGTACTGGCATTCATAATTTCTAAATAGTTACCTTTACCTGAGCTCTTTTTTTCTTTATGTCACTTTGAACAACTACCAAGTGTCCTTTCATTTCAGTCTGAAGAACTCCCTTTAGCATTGCTTGTAGGGCAGGTCTAGTGCTGGTGAAGTCCCTCAGCTTTTATCTGGGAATGTTTTAATCCCTCCTTCATATTTGAAGGAAAGTCTCACCAGATATAAAATTCTTGGTTGGCAGTTTTGTTGTTTTTTTTTCCCCCCAGTATTTTAAGTATTTCAACCTACTGCCTTCTTGCCTCCACGGTTTCTGATAAGAAAGTGGCACTTAATTTTTTACATAGCACGTTGCTTTTCTCTTGTAGCTTTCAGAACTCTCTCCTTGTCCTTTGTATTAGTCTGTGTGATCAATTTTGATGGGGTTTATTTTTCTTTATGTACATCCTGTATGGTGTTCTCTGGGCTTCTTGTATGTTCATATTTACATCTTTTGCTGAGTTGGAAAGTTCTCTGTTTTTATTTCTTTGAATATTCCTTCCTCCCCTTTTTCCCTTTCATCTCCTTTTGGGACCTCCACAATGTGTATATTGGTGTGCTTGATGGTGTCCCAGAGGTCTTTTAGGCTATTTTCACTTTTTACAATTCTTTTTTCTTTCTGCTTCTCAGCCTGACTCATTTCAATTGTCTTGTCTTTGAGATCACTAATTCTTCTGCCAACTCTAATCTGCTCTTGAAACCTTCCTGGGAGTTTTTCATTTCAGTTATTATGGACTTCAACACCAGTAGTTCTGTTTGGTTCCTTTGTAAAATTTCTCTCTCTTTTCTAAGATTCTCATATTGTTCATTCATTGTTTTCCTGATATCCTCTAGTTATTTCTCTGTATTTTCCTTCATCTCCGTGAACATTTTTTAGCGTTGTGTGTGCCCTAGGCATGAAAGAGCTCTGGCCACCAAGCATGCATCAAGCTAGGATGAACAAAGGCCTATATGTGCTCTACCCCTGATTGATATGAGATCAAAACCACCAATCAGGTGTTCCTTGAGCATTTTTAAGATAATTTATTTTAAGGCTTTGTTTGATATGTCCACATTCTGGTCTTCTTCATTGGTGTTTTCTGAATTTTTATCCTCTTCCTTTGGAGGGGCCATTATTTTCTGTTTCTTTGTTTGTCTTATAAACTTTTTTTGTACATTGTACATTTTAATATCTTAAAATGTTAACTCTGGGATTTATTCCCAGAGATGTCTTTTTCTTGGTTTTGTACCCAGCTGGTGATAAAATAGAGATCTTCTTGAACATCAATCCTCTTATTAGTAAGATCTGCCCAAAACAAATTCAGAGTGCAGGATCCTCCCTGCCTTTCTAGGTCTGCATCTTGTCCTGGGCTTGTGCTTGTTAGTTGTTTTGGAGTTCCCCTGTTTACAGGAGTTGGAATGACCCCTCTACATCCCAGGAGACCAACCCCAACCTCCTTCTCCCTGGTATTTAAAGCAGGCTCACTTTTGCCCTAGACTGTCCACCTCTATAGTTTATACTCCTTTCCTTGTCTCAAGCAGTTTTCAGCAGGAAAGGCAAATTCTGGGAAGTAAGGTATGCTGGAGAGGAGTTTCCCAAGTCAGTCTTTCCCAGCCAGAACAAGGCCAGGGACCCATGAAGGGGCTGCAGATTGGCTCCAGATTGTCCTGGGGAGGGATCAGGAAGGTCACCAAGAGCTTCTTCCATGGCTCCTCCAAGCTGCACTTTCTTGATCCACCCAGCAGATATAGCCCTTCAACTAACTGTCTCCCACAGCCCTGAGGAAATGTAGCATCTTTAATTCTCCACAACCACTTTTGTCCAGGGCAGGTTGGAACAATGGCTGCCCTCAGAGCTGGGTCCCCAGCCCTCCATAGTCGCTAATCAAAAGTCATAATCACTGATTGGGCATGCCCACCCTGGTCTTTGGCAAGAGGAATTTTACATCCCTTTCTGTCACCAGCAAGCTAGCCAGGGGCCATACCCCATGGTGGCCTGCTGGGAGAGTGGGGGATGGGTGCTGGTAACTGCCACACAGAGAGAGCAATTTACAATCTTTACCATAATTTGCCAGCCTCTTCCTCCCACCCTTTCTTTCCTCTTACTTTTCCCTGGATGCTGTACAGTGTTCTACTGGACTTTGGAGTTTTAAAACAATTTTTCAGATAGTTCCTGCCTGTTTAATAGTTGTTCTGATGGAAGGACTGATTCCTTGAGCTTCCTACTCCACCATCTTCCCACAATTCTCTGAGTTTCTTAATATACTTTTCTTTTTCCAGATGGCAATGATAATTTATTTTCTCATTTGATTGTTATTTTTAATTATATTGTGTCTGATTAGAGAATATTATTTGTTCTATTTCTGTATTTCTGAAATCTATTGATGAGTTCTTTATGGCTTAATATATATGATTATTTTTTGTGAATATTCCATGAGCATATGAAAAGAAACTGTATTCTTTCCTTTAAGGAAAGACAATTTAATACATATCAGTTCAATCTTTTTATGTTGTCTTCTTTATTAAATTATTTTTATGTAGTTTACCTCCTATTAACCTAGATCAGTGAATTAAATCTTCCTGCTTCATGTATATGTCGGTACATTTCTCTCTACTATCTACTACAGTGTTCACTTTATCACCACTGATGCAACATTATTTGGCTCATGGATATTCATAACTGTATTGTGTTTATCTAGATTGCATCCTTTCCACTATAAAGTGTCTTTCTTAGTCAAATTTACCTCATCCAAGATCTCTTTTTTCCCCTATCTTTTGCTGGTTTTTATTCTGCATTGTGATCCAATCTGAAATTTTTCATAATTATGAGCAGCCTGTTTATATCAGTTGAAATGATGGCTGTATCTGGTTTAAATTATATCCTATTTTTTGTTGTTTTAAGATATTTCTAAAGAAGTTTTTTACTATGTGTTCTGTTTTCTTTGCTTTCTCGGGTTTTCTTTGCTGTTTTTGTCTACTGGTTTATGCTTGTACCTATTATTTTAATATGATTCATCCTCTATTTGTTTAAGCAATGAAGTTGTGAGATGAAGTACTTTCCCAAGGCCATCTGATAATGAGTGATGGAGCCACCTTTAAATCATCTACATTTGTTCCTTGAGGTTTTTTTATTTTTTATTTTTTATTTTTAACCAACATAGGATCTAGGGATGGTCAGTCTAATAATACATTTCAATCATCTTGTAAACCTTCTCTAATCCTCAAACCCCATCCTGCCTCACAGGTTAAATAAATGCACAAATTAAATCACTAAGTGGATAGTTTGAATGAATGAGTACTGATTATAGAGAATTTTTAAGTAATTGGCCTAATATTACAAGATTAGAAATTTTGTGATAATTGGAATCAAAATTCCTTTTATGTTGTTGTTTTGTAGTCTTTCCATTTTTCTTCTTTACAGAAACATATATGTCAGGGATATATTCACTATTATTGTATCTTTGTTGAATTTGCTAGTTTTCACAAACCTTTATTCCATCTTGGATGGAGAAAGCTGGGCTGTTGTTTTATTTCATCTCTTTGGCCTTCTCTTAGATCCTCTGCCTGTAAATGTAGAAAGCTGAAAATTAGCAACAAATCATCCATTTAAAGTGAATGCTATTCTAGAGATATAATAATTACAAATGATAGACTAGTGGGATGCTTGTATCAAGTATTGTGTAGAGGAAG
This sequence comes from Cabassous unicinctus, assembly GCA_029593785.1. Classification (NCBI taxonomy): domain Eukaryota; kingdom Metazoa; phylum Chordata; class Mammalia; order Cingulata; family Chlamyphoridae; genus Cabassous; species Cabassous unicinctus. The sequence continues at coordinate 11,637 of JAQZBX010035941.1, forward strand.
AAAAAAAGACACATATCCTACCTGACAGCCACTTTTAAAAATGCCTTTGAATGAACTGGTATAAAGTAAAATTCATGCAAGATTTAATCATCTGAGGAAAGTGTTCTGAGTTTAACATTTTCTTTCATAAAATGACCAATTCATCCCATTCAGAATCTTTTAGCACATTTGTCATTTTGCTCAAATGCAATTTACAGAAAAAAAGCCCTAGGTTTTTCAAGCTACTGGAACAGTCATACTGGAATGAAACTCAGTTGTTTTAGAATTGGGCTCCATCAATCGATGGGATGTTCTAGAGTTGGGGCAGGGGTGGGGGCTCTGAAATAAGACATGCTATTAAAGTAGGTGGTGAAGGGAACAGGAACAAGAATTTCCTTCCTTACAATCATCGTGAAGCTGAGCCTACTGAGAACTTCACAGCTAATCCAAAGGCTTCCATGGAGCAGCCCGATTCATTTACAGCCCGTCAGGAAACTTGACTCAACAAGCTGTCAGGAGTGCTCTGCATCAAGAAGAAACAGGTCCTCTAGGACTACAACACACCCAAGCTGTGGGCTCTGGCTTATTTTCTGAGGAATTGCATTTTATTTTCTACTGACCAGGCCAATAGGGACTTAGATTGTCATAACTTTTTTAACCAAGTTGTCTGATGTAAAAGTTCATATTGGTAAATTTGCTTGCTAATACACGTAGAGCTAATAATAGACTCGGCAATGAAATTAAGTTTGCTTTATTAATCTTTCAATATTAAATTTCACTAACAGATGCATTAAAAATTAATTGTCATCTTTATTATGCCAACTCTAATGAAAAGACATACATCATTAGTGGTATGTTTACAATATAAAGTATGTAAGAACATTTATGAGGGAAAAATCAATAACCTCATTAAACGTGTTTATATTTGTTCCTACAGCGTCAATTATCCTCACAGTTATTAGCATATTCACATTATGACATAAAAGCCAATGACTAGAATTCTTTTCTATACAGTAACCTGATCTTGTCTATGTCTCTTTTAATTCACTTTTGCTTGGTAATAATATTATGTTCTATATGCAAAACGTGAATATTAAAAAATCTTTTTGTGATTGAGACTGAATCGGAGAACTAGTCTACATTTGAATTGAATATTCTAAAATGTCTAAATAGGCCTAATGACACCATATATATTAACATTATTATATATGTATAAATGATTTGAAATGCTAAATTCTACCTATAGACAAAATTAATCTAAATTCTATAAATAGGCCACATATGGCAAGTCTTTCATTTAAATTTGGATCTGCAAACTAAATAATCTTATTATGTCCCCAAAATTTGAAGAGCTAAAAGATTACTGCATCCCCTGCTGTGTATTACTTTTAAAATACTTTTTTTATGAAGTACAGTATTTAAACAATTGATTCTACAACAGAAGAAACAACAAATCCTTGGGAAATGGTATTATGTTTTATTCAAATTTTCAAGGCTTGCTACTTGAACTTATTTTAGGTCAATATATTTTATGTATGTATCATATGTGTGTGCTTGTGTATATATATGTATATATACAATCCTGTATTAAAAGTTATTGCCTTTCATTAAAAGAAAAACACATCAACTATTTTGCTTTTGGCAGATAAATGAAATTGTACTCAATTTAAATGTTTGAAAGATGAGCCAGTGTGAAAATATGCAAAAAGATAGAAAAGCCTTATCCAGGTGAATAATAGGTAAATATGCTTATATATATATCAAATACTATATAAAAGTGTCAGCTTCTGAGAAGATGGGGCATAGGTTACCCAGAGGTTAAAAAAAGGCAGGAGATCAAAAGTAACCATAAGGATAAAAATAATATGTTGTTCAAACACTAACTAATGACTCCACTAAACTGAATTGTCAAGGAATTTCAAAGTTCTAATATTTATTATAATCATTTCAAAGCAATTTTGTTAAGCCAAGGCCCTGGAAACCTGTAATATAATTCCATGGTTATAAATAATCCAACAAGAAACTCACTCACACCCATAGAATGGAATTGTGACTCAGAGCTTGGCTTCCTAAACCACAATAAACATGCTATAAGAATGTCAGATTCACACAATACCTTTTGTAAGAGACCATTTTAGTGGCACAAACTGAAACTTAAAAAGACTATGTGCAAGTGCAATTCTATAATTCTAATAAGAAGATTAGGGATATGAAATGAGCAATCAAAATTTCCCAATCTCTCTGTATATCCTACTAAAGCATATTACCAAAGCAAAGGTACAGGCTCGCATTTTAGACTCTAAATACTTGCATTAAATATTTTGTCTTAGCTTTACTTTTCTAAGCTTTTATTTCTACCACAAAAGAAAACCAGAACAGAATGATGGGTTTGTTAAGGAAAAAAGTATAAAATTTTAGGTAGTTAAAATTTCCCCTGAGAAATTTAAAAAAAAAAAAAATGTTTAAGGTAGATTAAACCTAGACCAAAAATTAAATCAAATTATATTCCATGTGCTCAATTTTCTGTAGGGAACCAAAAGCCACTGGAGTGTAAAATTCTAATTAATTATGTGGAATGCTAATGGATTTTAAATTAAAAATACGTGCTGTTTAACACCACCTCACTCCACAGTTTTGCAAGAGGATATTACATTGAAACTGTCCTATAAAATCTGGAACGCATGGAAGGTATAATTGTCACTTTTCCAATTTAACCTAAGGAGAAGGGGCATCAACAGGGGCATCCTGCAGATCTCCTACTTTGACAATTTACACACACACAAGATAATGGACATTTTTTTAAAACAAAGTATTGGTGTAGCTTTTCTAATTTTATAGTGATGTTTTAAACTTCCCGATTTTATAGATACGGAAACTGAGATTCAGCATGTTTCAGTGCTCCAGATCGCATAACTAATAATTATCAGAGCCAGCACTCAAAAGCAAGGCTTCCCATTCCGTCTTGGGTATTCAATTAATCACAGCAAGCTCAACTGGAGAGAGCACAACAATAAATCCATGTCATTTTACAACACCAACTAGGAGCTATTTATTCTATGTCAGGTCATTGCCAATGCTCTCCCTAATACTGACCATTGGCATTGTGATGATCTAAGTAAAAGTGTGAAACTATTCAGAGTTAGCAAAGCTTCATTCATTCATTCTTTGATTCATTCATTTGTTCAGTGAGAATCTATTTGGTGCCAGGAACCATTTTAGGTATTGAAGATTCAGCAGTGAACAAAATAGATAAAGTCTCTTTCTTTATGGAATGTAGAACTTAGTGTAGGAAAACAATAAACAAAAAGCAAGTAAAAAATGTGATAAGAATTAAAAGAAAATGCTAAAAAATGGGTAAGAGTGAAAGTAAGCAGCAGTGTAGAAGAGGCTAAGTTAGAAAAACAAAACCAAACAAACAAAAAATCTGATGCCCTGAATTTGAATTTGAATTATCAGTAGGAACACATGAGGAATTTTAATGTAAAACTGTGTGTGTGTGTCGATTATATTTTTAGTTCTGTTCACTGAAATGGCCTGGAAGCAATCACTAATGCTGACATAAAGAGAATCCCTAGAAACCAGACCATGGTCTTGAAATACCATTTTTTTCCCAAAAGAAAACAGAGCAAGTAATGTTCAAAATGTGCCTGAAAAATCTCGACCTATCAGTAACAAAGAAACTCTCAAAGACTACTTAACTTATACAAAATTGCTCAGGAATCAACTTGAAGAAGCCCCTACTGGCCAAAGATGGGACAATCTGAGTAAAACAAAACAAAATAAAGTAGTTGCAAGTGGCTTAAAGTATCAAATATATTTAAATACGTAAGTTCTTGGGAAGCGAATGTGGCTCAAGCGATTGAGCATCCACTTACCACATGGGAGGTCCCGGGTTCGGTTCCCAGTGATTCCTAAAGAAAAACAAGCAAGACAGCAAGCTGATGTGATGGGCAGGCACGGCAAGCTGACACGACAAGATGATGCAATAAGAGACAAGAGGGAAAACGTAATGAGAGATAGAACAAAGCAGGCAGCGGAGGTGGCTCAAGAGATTAGGCGCCTCCCTCCCACATCGGAGGTCCCAGGTTTGGTTCAAAAAAAAGACCAGCACGCAACAAACAGACACAGCAAATGCAAAAAATGAGGGGGTGGGGAGAAATAAATAAATAAAATAAATCTTAAAAAAAAATCCATAAGTTCCTAATATTAAAAATCAACTGGTCATTTTCAGAGACTAATGGAGAACCAAGTTATTGTCTTGCAAATTGGTCAATAAGAGGCAAGCATTTATCTTGCCTTTCCTATGTGAACTGAACTGTACCATTAGGTAATCAAATGCTAGCTGAACTACATATATATTAGTCTTAGTAACAATTTTACTCAAAATTAATATTATGATAACTTTATTAAGCAAAGTATTTGTCTCCCAATAGTCTTATACGAATATGCCAGCTAATAAATGAAAGAAAATGACTAATACCATTTTGCAATAAAGTAATAGATTTAAGTACTGTGCTTCAATAGCCACTAATATCACAAAATGTTAGTCAGGTAATATGTGCCTCCAGATAAAAGAACCTAACCCAACCTATATTGTACCAAGGGGATTGAACATGTGTTTGATCAAGCTCTAGGTGGGTCCATCTGTCAATTTGCAGGAAATACAAAGTATTGAGAAACTTGCTAAACTGCACTTTGAGTATTCAATCAATAAAATACAAACTGTGACAAACTGTGTCTGTCAAATACCTCCAGTTCTTCAAGAGATAAATTGTCAGGAAAAGAAAGGGATGGAGGAAGAGCCTTTAGGTAATAAGAAACTTGAACGACAATACCTTTTTAAAAATGGGCAAGACAAATCCATTGTGAATATGGATGCATACTTGGGTGCAAAACTATAAAAGAAACCTAAGCAAGTGATTACTGCAAAAGTTAGAATATCTGTTACTGCCTTTGGGAGAAAGGGGCTTGTGACTGGGACAGGGCATGCAGCAGGACTATTCTATTTCTTGATCTGGGAGGTGGTTTCAAGGGTGTCTGTCTTCTTAAGCTTAGTCATTTGTTTTATGTGGCTTTCTGTAGTTATGTTTTATTTCACAATGAAATGTTTGTGTTTTTCCAAAGTAAAATATAAATTAAAAAATAAAGTATAAATACCCTACCTTACAGGATTGCTGTGAGGAGAAAATGACAGTGTTTATAAAACCTTTGGCATACGAAATGCTCTCAGCAAAAGATGACTCTTACTGTTGTCCCTGCTAATGTTGATAAGGGTATGGGAAGAACAAATACCTCTGGATGAAGACCACCAAAGCAGCAATTAATCAAGGAGTAAACTATCTTGAGTGTGAAGAACTTTAAAGGATCTACTAGGAACACACTTGGAAACTCGTTCCAGATATACTGAGGATGAAAAAAGATTTATAAGTTTATATCCATGAATAACAGCACATGGACATTTCTCCCAAGATGCTATGCTACCTGGTCCTAGATCAATCATACATTGATGTGATTGCATAGGGGCCTGTGTAGTTACAGAAAGTTTAATTTTATAAAGCAGTATCATTCCAACCACCGTGGTTTAACATATATATATTCTGGGGAGGGGATGTGGCTCAAGCAATTGGGCGCCTGCCTCCAACATGGGAAGTCCTGGGTTCGGTTCCCGGTGCCTCCTAAAGAAGATGAGCATATACTATAACCAGCAAGACGCCACAACCAGCCGGGAGCAGTTAGCTCAAGTGGTTGGGCACTCACCTCCCATGTGGGAGGTCCCGGGTTTAGTTCCGGGTTCCTCCTAAAGAAGACAAGCAGACAGACAAGGGAGTCATCTCAGGGGAGGGGGGTGAGAGATTAAAATAAAATAAATAAATGTAAAAAAATTTAAATATATATATATTCTGATTTGTTTGTAAGTCAAAGATATTTTTAAGTTGCCATTAATTCTGCAGAGTATTAATGTGAGTAATTTCATTTCTGAAACCTGTATCTATCTTCCATCTGTCCGTCTAATTTATCAATCTAATCTATCTATCCCATTGTCTCCAAAACACATATCAACACGGGTGGTTTCTTTAGCATATTAAAGATTCCTGCAGCAGCAATTATTTTCCTTGTGAATTTCAAGCTGGGGGTTTAATATACCACTCTTCTCTTTCTCCCTGACTCCTATGAAACAATTCCCAAGGCTAATTTTGCATAAAAAACAAATTTAGTAAATACTGGCTTAATATTTGTGATAGAATGGGAATTCCAGGAGATCATATTTTATTTAGCTATAAAGGTTAAAATTGAAAAAAAAAAAGATTTCTTGAAGTTAAATGATGGTTGTATGAGAAATTGTAATATATTATTTATACGTTTCTGTACAGTCAGAAATTTTCAATAATATATTAAATTTTAAAAATGTTCAGGGTTCCACTTCACATTTTCTTTCACTGCTAGGCTCAAGAATCAGTAGTTTGGGCTTGTTGGAGTTTTCAGCCAACAGCTCAAGTTAGATATTTTCTTTGTAATGGAATAACCATATTCTATATTATCTAAACCAGGACCCTATAGAAAATAAATGGAGGAACTCTTAATATATCAGGACCACAATCATGAAACAGTGCTATATAAGACAAACTGACAGTTCACTATTTGACAGGAAATCTACTAAATATCCTTTTTTTTTTTAAAGATTTATTTTTATTATTTTATTTACTGCCACTCCGCCCCACCTTCCGCCAGCCACTTGTGCTCCCTGACTGCTTTCTGTGTCCATTTGCTGCGTGTTCTTCTGTGTCTGCTTGTCTTCTCGTCTTCTCTTTAGGAGGCACTGGGAACTGATCCTGGGACCTTCTGACATGGGAGAGAGGCTCTCAATTGCATGAGCCACCTCAGCTCCCTGGTTTGTTGTGTCTCTCATTGTCTTTTTCCTCTGTCTCTTTTTTGTTGCGTCAACTCACTCCACGCAGGCCCTCTTGCCTTCACCAGGAAGCCCCGGGAGTTGAACTCAGGACCTCCGATATGGTAGACAGGAGCCCAATTGCTTGAGCCACATCCACTTCCCTGAATATCCTTTTAAAAAATGCATTTTCTAAAAGTCAACAAATAAGTAAATAGAATGAGCAAATAAATCCCCAGGAGCAATGCCAATTTTTCCTGTTTCAGCGTTTACTGACATGCCTGAACCTTTTGGTGAGACAGTTATTCATAAAGAGAGTGCTCCACCTGCTTCTTTGGGAGAATGCCTTTCCAAATGTAGGCTCCCCGGCAATGAGTGCTGCATGGCTTAGGCATGGTACGCATGGCTAACCCTTTGAGGATTAAGGAGCTCCCAGGTGCCAGTTGGCTTTTGAAGATTGCACGGCTCCCTGCCAACTTACTGCTCCCATGGCAGTCATGGGAAACATTTTCCATATTCATCCATTGTGTCCAGCCAGCTGGCAGGGGTGTGATCACTAGACTGTGAGTGGGTTGCTGGCAACAAATGCCAAGTGTTCCTCAAGAGCCTCAGATGAATGCTTGATATGGTGGGCACATGTTTCTGAAACATAATTATTTGGTTCTGATACCAATGTGAACATGGTTGGTATATTTATATAAAACATAGAAGTCAACTAATATTTTTTCCTGATAATCAACTGTTTCACATTTTTCAAACTGAATTTTATTAACTAAAATTATTGTCTCAATGATTTTTGTTTTGTTTTTGTCAATCAATATTATTCTCAACTCCAAACATAAGCATCAAGACAATAATGAAAACTGTTGCACTGATGTACAATGTTGGGGTGCTTTGTTGGACATGCAAAATACTAGTAACACTTTTACTCAAAATTAAATTTTCATCCTATATTATGATAAAATTTATTAAGAAAATTAAATGTCTCTTAATATTCATTTTTTAAGTAATTTACTTTTATGTCAGAATTATATTTTTACTTTATCATGAGCTTTAAAAATGCCAATACACTTTGATACAGGAATCCAACTTTAAGGAAATTGATCTTGGGAAATAATGAGAGAAATGGTCAAATGTATTTATGTCACAGCTTTATTTATAATTGTGGGAATTAATAATAATCTAAATGTGTAATGATAGAGAATATAATGGAATATTTTGATATATTTATACCTAAAATATTAAGCAGTATATAAACCATATTTAATAATATTTAATGAATTTCATAATAATTCTATGACTTTGGTTGCTTTTGAATGTCTCACTTTAATTTAGCTATAGCTATTCAACACCATAAATACATGTATAGAAAAATATTGGAAGATATAAGACCAAAATATTAATTATCTTTGAGTTTGGAGTTGATGGATAATGATGTCTATAGATTTTCCATGTTTTATGAGTTTCATGAAGTGATCATTCATTAATGTCATCCTCAGTTTAACTATTTTAATTAATATCTATATAAATTATAAATACATATATGTAACAAATACATATATACATACATATCTACATGCATACATGCACATATACATACATGTACAGTACACATATGACAAGATTTATGTCCACTAACCCCCAAAGTAAGTCAGGCAAGTTGGTTTTATCTTTTTTTCCAAATCCTGTCACTGGGTAGAGGTTGCCTATGTTAAGGAAGACTCATGCGTTATCAGTAATGTAAATCTTATATCCATAGTGGTTACCACTAATTTACTACTATGCCCTTGAGCAAATTTACCTCATGTGCTTAAAGAAAGCTCTTCATATTTCTGTTACTTATAAATATATCTTAGTTTATAGAGTATTTCAGCAAAAAATTGTTTCTACATCATTAATATTGTCTAATGTTTTCCTGAGGTCTGGGTATAAATTCTCCCAGAAGAAGGATAGATGCATTTATATCCCATTTATAGAAGATACTTAATTCGAATTTTGACTATGAGTTTGAGCTCTTTGAAGATCAAAATAATATTATAAAATACTCCTTATATATTATAAATTTGTGTACATTTATATATGAATATATAAAATAATATAGTGCAATTTGAAGAAATATATTTGTAAAATACTATGTATCCAAGTTTATGTTGCCCAAGTGTTTAATGAGCTCAAACTGAATGTTTTAGTTTATTTGTTTTATTTAATTTAGAGGGCATGTAAAATCATCCTTTTAGAATGCTAAATTAAAAATGTGCTTTGCTTTGTATTTATTATTTTGTGTACCTATATGGCAAATGCCTCCTCAAAGGAAGAGTCCTTTTCATACAAATGCCTAAGAATAATATTTTGGGAATGGTATTGAGGAGAGAGGAAGATGCCAACCACAACTTGAGAAGTTTAGATCATTTTTAAAAATTCATTTTGCTTTTTTTCTACATCTAACTTTTTCCCCATTACTTAATATATTAGTCAGCCAAATTTGGGATAAAAGCTTACAGTTACAAGGCCCTAAAGAGTCCAGCTCAAGGCTGCTTTCTCACCAAAGTCTGTTGCCACGTGTTGAAGCAAGGAGGCAGGCAATCTCTGCCTGGTCTCTCCTTCCTTCTTCCTCTTAAGGCTCTGTGGGCCCAGCTTCTTTTGATCTCAGCTTTGGCTGGCATAAGGCTTGTCTCTCAGTGCTTCCTATATAAGCTGCAAATTATCAGGAGAATGGCTCTTCTCTCCCTGGGACTCCAGGTTCAAAACTGACAAAGTTCTCTCCTCATCGTTTGCTTGTGTCTTCTTGAGTGAGTGCCCATTTATATCGGTCCACCAAGGGGGCAGGGACTCAACCCTGAGTCACGCTCAACTGATGTGATCAAGTCAAAGCCCTAATCTTAACAGGTCATTTAATCAATACATGTCAGCTGAATCTAACGCATTCAAAGGGTATCACACCCAGAGGAACAGACCAGTTTACAAACATAATCTTTTTCTTTTTGGGGATTCATAAATAATATCAAACTGCCACACCCACCATGTCCTCTATATCCTGGACTAGTGAAATCTTACTGATGCATCAAAGTTCATTTCAAAAGCCACCTCCTCAAACAAGCATTCTCTAATTTTTCATCAGCAAAAAGTAAGCTCTCGGGAAGGAGATGTGGCGCAAGTGATTGAGCTCCTGCCTACCACATGGGAGGTCCTTGGTTCGGTTCCTGGTGCTTCCTAAAGAAACAAGGAAGACAACAGACACAGCAAGTGCAAACAATGAGGGGGTGGGGAGAAATAAATAAATAAAATAAAATAAATAAATACTGGCTTACAAAATTGGAGTGTTCGTCCTTGGTTTAAAAAAAAAAAAGCTCTCAAGCTGCTACAGTCTCTTCATATTGCTTCTAGGACTCAGGACTTTATTCTGCAGTTTTTCTCTGTGCAAGTCTTCACATGCCCTCAATTTCAGATCTGAGGACATATTATGAGTGTTGGTCTCAAACAGAGCTTGACACATAGGTACATAACCTTGGCCTCAAGACATCAGTTTCTGCTCTCTGTGTTGGGACTAAAGAGAGAATTCTGCAGTTAGTGTGAAATTAAACAAGCGGATGTGTAAAGTATTTTGACACAGTAGTGGAACATAGCAGCAGTTCAACGATGGCCCATGTATTATTATTACTATTATTATTATGTCAATATATGATCCTTTAATTTTTGTGCCCTCAATATACCAATCACAGTGTTCATATTAGGAGTTTCAAAAAATTTAAAATTTTAATTGGTATAGATTTTAATACATAAAGTTGACTTTTTTAATGCTGGGAATTGATTTAGCAATACTCCTTATTTTAAGTGAATGTCAAGCCATTTAGCAAATAACAAATACATTATTTTTTAATTTGTTTAGATTCCTCAGTTTATTATTGACTTTAACCTTTTAATTTGTGTGCACATTATATCAGGTAAATAACTACTTACAGCTACCCCAATATGCTTTGTGCTAACTGTTTTTTAATGATCTAATATATGCCTGCCTATAACTAAGCAGCATTTAGGAACCTCAGTATTAAAATTTGATATTTTATTAATAATGTATTTTAATAGGTTAAGGTAGAAGGCTAATCATACATACTGTTTGTTTGTTTTTTTTTAATTTGCAACTGCAAATCCTCACAGAAATGTTTTAAGAGTTTAAGTATTCTCATGATTTAACACTGCCTTTTGAGTTTTTTCCTATTATGATCTATCCATTGAAACCATAAATTTTGATTTTGTTTTCCTGATGTTCATTTCTAAAGTGGTGCTGCTTGTTAAATCTTATTTACTTGATAGTGAAGCTATCCCCAAATCAGAGTGCCTAAAGGAGTAAAACATTTTGCATGATTTTCATGAGACAAGGTTTAGTTTAAGAAAAAAAAAGCAAGGGGACACCTTTCAAAAAATCTAGCTTCTAGATTTGTTTCCAACAAATGCCACATTCTCAATGGTAAATTATTTCATTTATTCATTCAAACACTGTTCATAAAGCACATACTCTGTATCAGAGATAGGCCTGAATAGACCCTGGAGGCATAACAGTGAATGTATTGTGAAGGCCCTGTCCTATCTTGTGTTCCTGATCACTTAGATTATGTTTTCAGATATAAGGATGGTGTACTCAGTTTAAAAAAATAATTGACTTCAAAATAGCACCACTCTTACTTATAAGACTCTATAATTGTAGTAATCAGAAGATCCCTCCACAACCAACTGATAAATTCCCCAAGAGATTTAGGATTAAGCCCCAATCCAGCTCTTTTGCAGCTTATAAATTCATGAAAATTAACCTTTTAGGAAGGTCAAGTCATCTCACAATCTTTTGAGAGTTCTGTAGTACCACCATATATCCTTTACAATAAATAGGAATCTTGGAAAGTAAAATACATTCATTTTCATTCCCGGCCTTTTATCTTTACTCAGGAATAAAGCCCTCCATAAAATAAACCACACAATAAGTGCTGTGTCTGTCACCATGTTGCTGTAGACTCTGCAATATGGTAAGCATCAAAATGTTGGAAACTAAACAAAACTGACTTTTATTTCTGTTATCCTTCAATATGGATAAAATAAACACATTTTCTGTGGACAGAAAAAGAAAGAATTCTTTGTCAAAGTCAGCTAGATATCCCTTAACTAAAAAATCTTGAGTTTTTCTGAATAATTCAAAACAGCCTTTAATACACTAAAGAGTATATTAAAGTTAAACCACATTTAGCCTAATTAATTAACCAGGTACACTATGCAATTCACTGCCCCCCCTCCCCAATACCTGTATTCTCCTATATTCTTGCAACACATTGAATTTTTTTAAAAAAATACACAGCTATATACAGTGAATTATAAATTAAATACTTTGCCTATGCTCTGTTCAACTTGCCTGCCTTTATTCTGATTTCAGCCTTGTAAAATATGCAATATTTTATGTACTGATTATGCCTTTCTATAACCAATTGATTATCCAACAAATATAGTCTAATGTGAGACAGTTTGCAGAAATCTTATAGTGAAAACCATGTAATTTAAATGGATATTAACCTGATGTCTATATTTGAAAAAGTAATTTTCCAACATTACTGATGCTATATCAGTTCAACCTTAAAATTCTCTTACTTTAATGATCTTCCTACTTAAAAAGGCAGATTTAGCCGCATTTCAGCTTTTCCCACTCCAGTGATGCATTCTTCAGTAAGGCAATTTCCTCCTTACATTTGCTACAAGGAACCAAGGACATAAGTTTGCATTCCTCAATACATGAAATGAGGACAAACCACGCTGAGATCGTTGCCCCACCATCAGATATTCAGTTTAAATCTACAGTAATAGACTCATACTCCAAGAAGGCTTG
>JAQZBX010035942.1:0-24369 GCA_029593785.1 Cabassous unicinctus
ATTATAGTAGAAGCAATAAAAGGTCACCAAGCTCCGGGCCTCACCATAACCTAGAAAATTGAGCTAAAACATGTAAGTAGAGGTGGCCATTTAACTAAAGTAAAATATTTTAATATTTATACTTACAGTAGATATGCATTTGGAGTAATTGATGATTTTGAAATTTTATGTAAACAATGGCGCTTTCTGAAGTCATTAGGCACCAAATAAAAAATGGTAAGTATCTGAACTAATAGAAGCATTGTAATCACTTAAAATGCTTTTCTTAAAAAGAAAAGTTGCTGTGGTACAAATACTGGCTCACACTAATAGATTTGAGCAAGAATATAAGAAAAACAAACTACCAACTCAACAAATTGTAGGGACATCAAGATTTTTTTCATGTATCTCATAAGTCCACTCCAAATGAATTAGCTAACAGTCAGCAAAATGCTTCTGATTTTGTAAAAGAGAAATAGTGTCAAAAGATTATAAAATAAATTTTGGGAGAAGACTTTGGAAAGAAACAAATGGTGTCCTTGTTGCCCCAGAGTCTGTAAAAGAAACTACATGTGAGCACTCCATGAAATTACCCATTATGGAATATAAAAGAAATGAAAAAGGTGACAACATCATATTGGCAGGCAGTCTTTGATAAGGCAGTTCAAAAACACATAATCAAAATTATACATGCCAGCCATATAATCCAGGCAAAATCATTAATGTATGTATCACTGAAAGCTTTGCCTCCTCCCTTCTGGACCATTTGAACAGTGACAAATGGACTTTTACCAACCTGCACTTTCAATAAGTTATAGTTATATATGTCTCTTGGTTTACATGTTCTCTGAATGGGTTGAGGCATTTCCTTGTCATAAAAGAATGCTACAAATGTAGGAAAAAGCTACTAGAAAATCTTTATCCCGTGAGGGGAGCACCCTTTGAATTCTCAAGTAACCTTGAAACTCACTTCACTTGAAAGATTATAAAATAGGGTTTTGAGTGATTCCCATCAGCAACACCTCCATTGCCCATGCCATCCTCATTCTCTGGTCAGGTGGAATAAATCCTTGGGATATTTAAATTAAAGTTAACTAAGTTATCTGACTGACTCACTTGGTCTGTCTTAGCCAAAAATAATCCTCTTGTTTGTCATGGCCCTGATGTCTGCACAATCAAATATCCTTTGTCCCAAAATGAGATCATTCTATGGTGCCCCACGTACTTGGGACAGTTCAGTAGAAGGGATTCAATGTTAGTGAAGGGAGATTTTTTTCAATACTCTAAAAAATTAACTGAATATTTCAGGGATATTTTCAACAAGTTACAGAATCTTTTATCAACCCCCATCACCTAAAGACAACTTGCCAACATCCACAACCTGATGACTTCATATTCTGGAAAAGGCAGAGAAAAACCAATGTTAGCCTAGGTTAAAAGACCCTTATTAGGTTTGATAACTTCACATAAGGCTGTCATATTAGAAGGAATTGTGACTTGAGTATATTACTCCCAGCTGAAACTAATACCACTTCCAAGGTGCTTTTATGAAATGGTCTTTGACCCACAATTAAAATTTAGCAAAATAACCCAGAAGCCATTGATGCCATTTGATATGGACAGCTTCCACTCAAGAGCATGGGGCAAGTATCTATTGTTCCAAGTGTTTTGACATTATGTGGAAGTTCTCTGGGTGATGAGGTGCAAACACATGAAATGACAGCTTTGTAAGATCAAAGGTCCTAGAGGGGGAGCTCAGAGAATGAGGGTGGTGGAGGGGCTTTGCTTTATCTAATCTGGGCTCCTACAAGGGTCATGGAAAGGGCTCGATGAGCATATGGTGGGCTCTTGCCTTTAACCTGACTCAGTAGGGAAGGAGAGGGTTTTCCGATGTATCTTGGCAATTGGTAGTTTCAAACTATAGGGTGCAAAAAGCAGATGTGGCAAGGGCCATTTCAAGAAGCTGCAAGCAGTTCTTATCATCCAAACAATATGAAGATAAATGTCTTGCTAATAAATTAGGCAGCAGGAGACAGCAGAATTGGCAAGGGGACAATTGAGAAGTAACAGGGGTTAATCATAGAAGCTGAGGTTGGCTGATATAATCCATACCTATGGAGGTGCATGCAATGCTAGCTGTGGGTATGTTCAAGGAAGGGATAACTGGGGTGGTTGCTCAAAAGGGGAACTTATAACTAAGCCAGACAAGATGATGAGGCACTAGATATTATTTATTTTATGAAATTATACCAAGATTCCCTTGTTTCATTGACACACTTGTGCATTTATCTGTTTTTATAATTTTATTTTTACTCTTTTGTTATCCTCTTCAAAACCCTATTTTCCATCTTTTCTCTAGTCTTCAAAATAAAGCCCTGAGTTAAAATAACATTACTATTAATTACTGCTATTACTCTAATCTTAGATCATCCCTTAACTCCAGTCATTAAAGTGTTCCTAGCATTGGAAATCCAACTGATTTCTTGGTTTGCCAATATCTGTATGATAAAACATGGACCTGAAATAATGTTCTATCCAGTAGGAATTGATCAATGGGCCAATATGATTACAAATTGGATTACAAATTGTGTGGCATTCTGTGAAAAAATCACTCAACCCTTCTACAGATGAATATAGTAAATGTTTTTGGCATTAGGTGATTTTACATGAAGCTTAGGCCAGCTTTTCACAATTTTTAACTTTGTGATTACAACTGTTTTTCATGTGTGGAAAACTGAAAAAGTCAGGACCAAAATTGGGTTAAATAACCAATCAATCTGGTTAAATTCAGGTGATGGAGATGGCACTCCCATATTCAATGACACAGAAATTTAAAAAGACTGATAAATATATGTTTATAGACATAAAGAAAACCATGAAAAATAGATATTGATTCAATGACAAAAATTCCAATGGCACATGGAAACTAATATAACATGATTTGATCAATATTCAGATCCCATCTGGAATGGAAATTCAAAATACTAATCAGAAATAATATACATGGATTGTTACAGAGAAATATTTTCTTTATACTCAGACTATCTCACTCTTTTGGAAAATGGCAATGTGTTGATTCTAGTAAGACCTCCTCAAAAAATTGAAAGAAAACAATAGGCTTTCAAGAATTTTTCTCCATCAACTCTTATCCTAACTTTAGATCATTGGAATGCTTATTTCCTATAGGAAAAAATATATAAAGGTTTCTCCATTGTTGGTCAGAAAGATGTGGAATCGATTATCTTGCTCCATCTAAATGCAATTTACATAATTTACTTAGGATCCTTTTTGCATCAATCCTCAGACTCATAAAGAAAAGAAAATACTTCCAACCTTCAAAGTTTTAACAAAATAGTCAATGTTCTTCAAGGCTTTCAGGCTGAAGTTGAGAGCATCACTGCTTTTATAAAACAGATGGGTGCTGGTTATCTTCATCATGTAACAAGGGTATACCAGCTTTTATACACAAAGGAAAAAATGTGGTTTTCATATTAATAAATCTGGTACAGTGGCAAATTACTGAAATATTTTAACTGAACAATTTAATGTCTATTTCATGATATCAGGACCAAACATGTAAATGGGTAGACATATTTCCTAGCCTAGGTTCTTGATTTAGTGAAATATCCTGACAAATTTAGATTTATATATTTTGTTATAAAATTCAAGCAATATATTTTCAGTTTTTCTCAAGATTCTACTCATATTCTTTTTCAACTTCAAGACAGAATGTTGTTCTCAAGGTAGTTAACAAAAGGAAAATGGGTTAAAATTGGACTGTCCCTGGTGGCTCAAGACTGAAGTAATTAAATGGGTCATAGCTGTAATCTTGTATGTAATAGACTGGCCACCCAACAAACTTCACTATAATAAAGAAAAAGAAACAATCGTCAAAAATAAAGAGGAAAGCATAGAACACTACAAAAAAATGAGTTTACTACAATTGCTAAACACAAAAGGACATCAATGGGGATGACTTCAAAGTTTTCACCAAGTTTCCAAAGAAATAATAGGGAAAATGATAAAAAATGGAAACTCTTAAATAAATTAAAATGGCAACCTGCATTTGAAATTGCCATGAGCAGTCCCCTTTCTGAAATATGGCCCGGAGCTTTATAGAAGATAAATATTAGCCAAGGAACAGTGTGAGTGTAATTAACAGCACTGAAGTATGTCTGCGAATGTGGTTGAAAGAGGACAATTTGTTATTTTTATGTTGTTAGAAGGAAAACTGGAGGATAAAATGGCTTGTATAATACAGAGAACCCTGTGGTGGCCATATGTTCTTATTTGAGTCTTTTGTGGAACCCCCAAAATTATATTCTTAAGTGAATCTATTCCTATGCATGTAAACCTATTCTATGTGGGAAGTTTCATTTAGATTCAGTTAAGGTAAATTTTGATTCAATTGCTTTTGATTAGATAGTTTCACTTAAGGACCTGTGTTTAGATTGCGAGACCCTGATGGGTCTTAACTTTTTATGGGTATCTTATGTCAACAGAAACAAACAGACCCCCAAAAGCCTAGGCCTAGAGAGAAACTAGGATCTGAAAGAGAAGGCAAGCCTAGAGGAGAAGGCAGAGAGACTGGCAGATCTGCCATTTTGCTTTGCACATGGCAAAAGTCCAGGATCAAGGAGCCAAACTTTGGTAAGACAGCATCTCTGATGATGGTGCCTTGATTTTGACATTTTCACAGCCTAAGAATTATAAAACTTTAACCTAATAAATTCCATTATAAAAGCCAACTCATTTCTGGTATTTTGCTCCCAACAGCTTTAGCCAACTAATACACCAAGAATTATGGTTAATAATAGAATAATAAAAATGTTCTTTTAGGACCTATAACAAATATACATCACTTTTGTAGGGTGTTCTTAGGGGGGTTGTTATATGGGGGGAAATGCACCTAAAGCAAAATATGTACTAGAGCTAAAATAATAACATCTTTTCTTCAATTTAACAAAGGTATCACACCAATGCTAAGTTTCAAAAATGAGAGGGAGAGTGTGGGAACTTTGCAAATTTTATTCTTAGAAAAATGTTATATGCCATCGAATCAATGGAAGTTTCTTGTCCATTTTATTGTTTCACTCTGAGGCTTCTCTGAAAGTACAGGTGAAAGATTTTACATGAGAACCAAGGCAAGTATATAAATTAATTTTTACCTGTTAATTAACATAATGCTGGTAAGAAAGTGAAGATGGGATATGGTAAGGTGTCCCAACCCACAGGGTCTTTTGAACATCTTGAAAGTTATTTAGCTAGATATGTCTATGGGATATAAATGTATCCTGGACGACATAGCTATGGTTCCCAGATAAATAGTGGCCCAGACAGTAGCTAACAAAATATTAAACTTTTCTCTTGGATAATCCTGCTACTTTCTCATAAAAGAGGGCAAAAAGTTCTGATTTATATAAGCCTTGCCTAATAAAAAGAAAAAAACAGGCCAATACATCAAGCCCTCAAACATAAGGCTTGCATTTACAAACTTTACTCCTGCAATAATGAAATTAAACTTAATTATAAGTAATATCTAAGGGATGCCTCCTGAAAACTTCCTTGTTACTCATATGTGGCCTCTTTCTAAGCCAAGCTCTGCAAAAATACTCACTACCTTCCCCTTGATGTGGGACATGATTCCAGGGATAAGTCTCCCTGGTACCAAGGGATTATTATCAAGCATTTACCACAAATGCATTGGGAAAAGACCTTGATCAAAAGGGAAATACTAAGTAAAATATAATTTTTTTATGTCTAAGAGATTTCAAAGTAAGTCTAGCAGTCATTCCAGGATTAAACTCATTCAGACCTCAGTCAGAATTCACAAACTACCAGAGTAAACAACACCTCACACAAAAGTGCTCCTGAGGACTCTAGGTGTGTCAGGACACCATAGGCAAGCAACACAATAACATGAAATCAACAACCCCTCAGTGGGTCCTACCTGGAAATTTATGTAAATATATTTCCCAATATAACAAAGATATGCTTATTTTTAAATTCCCTAATCATGACTCTTCTACTCCTTCTATCTAAACCTATATTTTTCAACTTACCTGTAAAGTGTAGTTTTTAGAGATGAAAAGACTTAGGATACTTCATATGCCAATTGTGCCCTGAAACCCAGCAGATATATGGCCAAATCCTGCTCTCCTCTTCATTAGGCCTGCAATGGACAACCAACAAAATTATAAGGACCAATCCAAAACATTGAGTATCTTCAACTGCAAGCAAAACAATTCTATTCTTCTACATCTCTTCTCAGTCTGAAAAAGGCAGAGGAGACATCATCCCAAACCCATCAAGATTAAGGAATGAACCAAAATGGGGGTGGAGGGATTGCAACCACTGACCAGAGCAGATTTATTGTTACTGTAGTTGTTAATTGAGTTACTTATAACATTGATACAAATAATGATTTTTTTAAAGCAGAAGGAAAATGGTCAAAGACTAATACAGAGGAGAAAGGAAAGAATTCCTGATAGGTTACACTTTGAGCAACATTTAATGATAAGAAGGTCTCCATCTGGTAGTGATAGCTTATTTTAAAAAGACACATATGCGTTAGATGTGCCACACTAATAAAAGATGTTTATGTGGGATGTTATGGGAGGTGTGGAAGGTGGGGAACATGGAAATCCCTGTAATTTTTGTGTAATGTTTATGTAATCTAAGCATCTTTAAAAAAAAAAAAAGACATATATGCTCTAGTTGTTAATTTCCTTTTGTTCCCTGCTTTGCAAAACATCTGGTTTAATGAAGAAATTCAATGTCAAAGAATTATTTTAACTTGTCCCTTCAGAATCCCCTAACTGCTTTCATAAGCTACTCTTAACCTGCTTGCCATTTGACTCTGACTCCAAATTTCTTGTTTAGTGATTTCTCTGCCCAAGTAGCTTCTCTTTCAATAAATTTGCAGCTTTAATAATATTGGTGACTTTGTTTCTTTTGATAGTTACATATTTTATATTTTATTTTTAAAATTATGAATACATTGAATTAGTATATTAATATTTAATTTTATGAGATAAATAAAAGTATGAAAAAACATTTGGATGAGTGGAAAGAATGATGCATACATAAACAGACATGCAATAAAGCAATAAAGTCAAAGGCTCATAGCAGATGAAGCAATGTGTATATATTTCTTCACTGTATAATTCTTTCATTTTTTCTATATCTTTATATTTTCTCTGAATGAAATGTTAAGATGTACAAATTGAAATAAATTAAAACTTTTTAAGTGGCAAGTCCACCACAAATTTATATGAAAATCCTTTGGTATTTTTCAATTAAATGAACACTGAATTTCACATTATGAGACATTAAATTATTAAAAATAAATTCTACATAATAAAACTGATATAAGGAAATCAGCTTTCTCTTTTGAATATATAATATTTTTTAATATTTTCCCTATTACCTTAAAGGCAAGGAATAATTTAAAAAACCTTCAATTTAAAGGCCAAAAAGAATATTATGTTATAAACAAGTACAGTACATAATGCCACAAAAATGCAGTAAATTACATTTTTTGAAAAACACATAGTCATCTGCTCAATTTCTGATTTGAATGTGTTCAACACTTATGCACAATGCAATTAGACAATAAGAATATTGCAGATAGGTGTATTAGAAAATTGAGAAAATAGTGTTGATTCCTAAAGTGTGTTATGGAAACAAGTAGATTTAAATCTTAGAGATATATTTCCATAGTAATCTTCAGAAATTCTCCATGCACTATTTTATAATAAATATATGGTAATGTTTTAAATGTTGGTAAAATAGCCATTGAATAAAGAAACACAAATAACAGGTATAATAGGAATATTGCATTTGGAGTATATATATTTAATGAAATCATCAGTATACACATTTTAATAGTTTATATGTACATGGTATGTGGTCTGTAGTAATGATTGGTAGGTTTCAGATTTCCATATTTTTTAACTTTTTGTATCTTTAGTATTATTTGATTTACAAAAAAACAACATATTATTTTGGTTTAGAATAAAATTTAATTTCATTCTCATGTTAAGACCCAACATTTATAAATACATAAAACCAATAAAGCAGTACTTTATCATTGAGATAGATATTTATTGCATCTATCAACTGCTATCTATCTATCTATCTACTTACCTACCTACCTAACCCTCCATCCATCCATCACATATAGGAGTGTGTGCATGTGTGTGTGCACACAGGTATGTGCTTATAGATTTATAGTAATGGAGAAATATTTTTCTGGCTGAAAATGAATAATAATGAATATTATAAGTGTAATAGGCAAAACATCTGATAATATGGTTAAGATCTGGAATTCAAAATTAAATAAGGGGGCACGCCTCACCCTGTAGCATGTCCACACCCTTGTCTGGGGTGCGTACATTTTTTCTTTTCCCTCATTTCTCAATAAATTCTTTATTCTCTTGCCTACCTTAAAAAAATTAAATATGTGTGAGATATTGAAAATCTTGGAAGAAATAGAAATGGCTTCAAAGAGAAACAAAGGTTAAAGAGATAAATCTTCATAGGGCAACTCTGCATCCCTCCATGTGAGCATGAGGCAGGTAGACCAAATCCAATGACCGCCCCAGATGTTACCCCAAAGAAAGTGAAAGGAAAGGGATAAAAAAGAAAATAATACTGAGTTGTTTTTTGTATTTGTTTGTTTCCATGGGTATTTATCAGCATTTCTTAGTAGACATTTTCAGTATATTAAGATGCTATCTCCACCTTTACCCTCAAGTTAATTCTGTAAGTTCACTGGTTCCTTATGACCTTGCCCCAGATATCATTTTCTTATAAATACCACAAATCATAGAAACACATAATAACCACACATTCCTCTTAGGATAATTGAGTTTATGAATATAATCATGCAAATAAAACCAAAGCGACATGACTGTGCATGACCAAGAACCATGAACCAAGAAAATGAGGAAGTAATTAAAAATATACTAGTTCAATAAACTCTGAGAATAATGTAAAGATTATATATATACACAAATGTATATGAATATGGATATGTGTTTAGGTATATATACATATATATAAAGGATGAATGAGGGACAGTAGAAAAAGATTAATGGGTTAACAATAATTACTTCAGACATGTCATGTTTGAACTAAATTAAAAGGAAGAGAGGAAATTGGTGTCTAGAAAACTTACAGAACTATTGGCATTAAAAAGTAAATATTTGCTATGTTTTTCCTATGAACAATTCTATTATTGAGATCATGTATTAGTATTGTATATTTGTTATAGTTCATGAGATAATGTTCTCATATTTGTACTGTAACAACAGTTGCTTATCCAGCATGGGGTTCACTATGTTATATGGTCCCATGCCTTGTACAATTCATCCAATAAATACACCAAATGTAAGCTATGGACTAAAATTACCTGTAATATTATGGCAATGCTCTTTCATCACTTGTAACACATGTTCCATCTCAGTGCAATTTTTTATGGTGGATGATGTATGGGAATCCTGTATACTGCGCATGATTGTTTTTTAAACTCACAAATTCTGTAATAAAAAAAATCAAAAGATAAACGACAAACTAAAAAATAAATTACAATTCATATGCTAAAGGACTAATTTTCCTAATATATAAAGAACCCTACAAATCAATAAGAAAAATACCAACAATCAATAAAAATTGGGAAATATCTGTAGACAGTTTTCAGAACATGAAAGATAGCTATTATATATGAAAAAATGCTTAGTCTCACAGGTAAAAAGTAGTGTGATTTAAAACCATTTTAATACTACTTTTCACGTATCATTTTGGCAAAATATAAAACAAAATGATAATATGTTTTTTAAAAATTCCAGTGTAATGGACACTCATATATAACAGGTAAAATTTTTTGTGGAGAAAATATAATAAGAATGTTATAAATGCCTTTACTCTCTGGCCTAGTATTGATTTTCTTTGGCATGTTAGCATATAGATACATTCCCACATGTGTGAGATTATATAATTACATGACTTTACATTGCAGCACCATTTGTAATAAGAAATGTCAGAAACAAACCAAATATCCACCAGTAGGGATTGTTTATATTATTGTAAACTCTTCAATAGCATTCATGTATTTGTGAAAAAGGATGAGAAAACTCTCTATGATTGTTGTGGAAGGTTCTCCATAGAATATTTACTAAAATGTATAGAATAATCTCCAAGATATATTGTTAACTGAATAGAGTAAGAAAAAAGTTGCCTTTTGGAAAATACAAGAAAATACATACATGACCAATTTTTGGAGAGCAAATACCTTGAACAAAAAGCAAAACAGAGAAAAGGAGGGAAGAATATTCTAAAATAAAAAATATAGCTAAAGAGGAAGGTAATCTTCAATTTGAAAAAAAGAATTTTAAAAATCTTACACAATTATTCATGTATTTCGGAGAAGATCTTACCGAAGAAAATATGAATCTGATTAGAGGACCAAAATGTCAGAAGTATGAATAAGTAGAAAATTTACCCTGCCCTAGTACACTACATGAATTAAACCACTATGAGAGCTCCATATTAAAAAAAGAAGAAGAAGAAAAGCAATTAGCATGGTTGTAGAACATAAGGCATATAATGTAAACATTACAAATTAGAAAAGGAGATTAGAGAGATGTGGAGAATGGTTATTCAAAAAAATAGAATTTGATTAAAGAAGATATCCTAAAGAAATTAATAAGTATGTCAAAACTAAATTAACATTCATTTAAAATTTCCACAAAATATTAGTGATATAAAATATTCAATATAATAAAATGTCCTCATTTTATTGTCACCAAAATGTACATTACCAAAAACTGAAGTAGCAAATATAGTAATCTATGATAGAGCTTAAAGGAGAAATATTATAGGATCATATCCATGGAGGGAGAATATATTTCAGTTAGAATTAAATATGCATCCATGATTGGAAATTTTAGCAGCTATCAAAACTGCAAAATTTTCACTATGAGAAAAAATAGCATTCAAAAAGAATTTCTCCTAATTTAAACATCATTGGTCTTAACATGTACATTATAGAAGCAACATTTGATAGGAAGTGAGACAAACAAGGCCACACTAATGACTTTTATTAAGCAATATAGTTAGGCAACAAAAAGAAAATAAAATGTATGAGAGTTTGAAAATAAACAAAGGAACAGCAAATAGCAGCAGGTACTATTTTAAATGTTGAAGATAAAAATTACATGGATATAATGATGAAAATATTATTGGACTAGGGCTTGATAATGCAATTTTATGCAAAATTCAATAAAAATTTCAATCATACAAAAACTTGTAAGAAAAAAAACAAATATTGAAGAAACAATTGAAAAGGGATGAAATTATACATGAATATATGCATGTGTATGTGTGTAGCTTACCTCATGCTACCACATAAATTAAAAAAACATAATAAAAATATGAATGGAGAAAATCAGAATCCATAAAATTCAATATCAAAATTTAGAAATCAAAAGGATGAAGATACAGAACAATGCTAGATTTTTTTCAACTCCTAGATATTGGGAAAAAAATACATATTCAAATACCTGGAGGAGACTACCATGGATAATAATTCTAGATAAAATTGAAATTGAAATATAAATTAAGATATTGCAAAAATATATTAATGAAAATGAAAGTCAAGAAATATAACTTCCAGTCTTCATAGGAGTGATACTTGAATATAAAACTGTTAGTGATTTCTTTTCCTAGGGAACTTCTGTGAAGATGAAACAGGTAGATTAAATCACTTTTAAAAGCTGCATGATGGAGTCTTCAAGTGTCTAAATATTAAACATATATGAATATTAGGCATAGGAGGAATATGATCACATATCAGACTTTTACTAGATTTATTAGTTGTGGACAACATGAGCTCATGATATCCATGTATTACTTCCATATCAAATGACTAATAAATACTGAGCCTGACATGTCATTTTACCAGTTGGAGAATGAAGGTTAAAATAAATTGGCATTTGATGCCTGGTACAGAAAATTTCTAAGTACAGATTCAAATATAAAAAAACAAACATTTCTGATATAATGAAAGGTAAATAAATAATTTATGAATCAAAATGCTGGCTCAGTCTTTGAAAATTAGACCAGTAAAACTCTGTCCATCTTGGGAATATATGTTTTTATATTCTATTTTTTGGAAAATTATATCACAGAGTGTGAGCAATATCTGGTATATCTATTTTACCATCTATGGCTACATCACATTCTACTGATTATTTGTACTTCATCATGTAGAAAACTGGAGTGAATCAAGCATGGCATGAATTTTTCTGTCCAGAACTCTGGCACAGTTTTTACAGTCACCTTTTCAAGGACAGAAGAAATTCTTCTCAGGCTCCAAATTTAGCACAAGTCTCAGAACCATATTCATATCTTTCCTTCATTCTTCAGCAGTGTGTCAGTTTTATTCACTTTATTACTCCAGCCAAGACACTTGTATGAGAGTGAATGTAAAAAAATCATTTTAAACAGCAGGTTTCTAAAATCCCAAACAATTAATATTCTCTTAGAGAGTAACAGTATACAGTACTTTGAAGCTCTCTCAAAGCTATAGGCAGCTATTATGTATTGATACAAAGGTATGGTCCTCTCCATTTGATCTATACTTTGTTTTCTATGTCCTTATTGTGTCCTTAATTCTGCAGTTGTGCCTCAATTTTAAACACTTTTTTACTTGGTGCAGACAATTTAGAAAGGTGAATACAAAGAGAGTAATTTGAATTTAATTCTATAATTCAAAACATTCAATATTCTTTCCCAAGTTAGCAGTACCTTTTAATGAAGTTCTCCCAAAAGTGTAGGCATTTATTATGCTATAAATCCATAGCCTTCTCTGTATGATACCATTCTTTGTCATGGCTCAAAATCATCCTAAACGTTTTCCAAAATATTTTAGCTATGTGGGTAGAATATTTTAGAAGAATTTGTGAATTAAACTCTTGATGTAATGAGTATGTCACCACGACAGAGAGATCTACAGATCACTAATACTTAAGTCAAGAAGTCAAAATATACAAACAACAAAACAATAGCTATGAAAGGAAGAGATTGAAACATAAGAACACAGATCATGTATAAATTAAACTTTCCAAAATCTGTATTCAAGAATTTGTAATCTAAAAATCCCTGCTACAGAACTTAAAACATCTATTGAACATTATGCCTAGAGCACTGTTAATCTCCCTGCACCACAGACTATTGATGATGGAGTTCATGAAAGGGGATGCCCAAGAGCAGAACATGGCTGAGGAAGATTTTTAAGAGATGATTGTTTGCAATCTGAACTAAGAGAGCACTTGAGGCAGATATTACAAATAAAATGAAATGAGACTTGCCAACTGTGGTATACACAGGGAAAAGACTTTGTTACCAATTTTCATAGAACGTAACCTAAGTTCCACTGATATATATAACATAAACCTAAAGCCAGAACATGCTAAGATTGCAAACACTTACAGCTAGGACCAAAGACTCAGAAAAGTGAACATCTGAAAATGTGCTCCTCAAAATTTTTTGACTATCACAGAAGAATTGATAGATCACATTTGACCCTGTGAATCCTGAACATGGTCCCAGTCTAGATAACAAAATTGATGAGAACACCTGCCAGGGAAACACCAGGTATTTGTGAATACAGATTCAAAAGTGTAAGAAATAAAAATTTAAAAATATTTTATTGAAAATATCCGTATATTAATTGTTCAGTAAAAATATGGCAATAATTTAAATGTAAAATTTGGCATAGATTAAATAGATACAAAAACAGGTAAATGAGTATTTTATTTCAAATATGTTTTCTTGATCTCATACAAATATTAATAATGATATCAAACATGAAATAATTAGTAATCAAAGATAAAAAATTAAATGTAAAAGAAACAATAGCATCAAATTATATGTTGTATGTATATATGTGTATCCATACAAACATGCAGTTATGTAGCCTAGATATATATGACCTTAAAAGAAAATTAAAAATTTCATCAAAAGAAAACCAATATTATAATAATTTTATAGATATCTTTAGTAGCTTAAAGTAGGAAGCAATTTTATAGACAAGGAGGTGGGAGAGGAGGAGGATGAAGGGTAAGAGGAAAATATACAATATACACACATTGGAAACATATTTGTGAACTGGACTGCATTTCAGTGAAGAGTTTCTTTCTATAAAACCAACACAAGGGCACTGAATTTCGTATATCTTAAACTACTTAAAATTAACTTTTAAGGCATAAGAAAGCTATTATCAAGAGGAGGAAGCACACATACCTTATTTTAAACATAGCAGTATATTATTCAGGATTACTATTGAATGAAAATAAAATGTGTAACCACACGGTACTGCCACAAAATCAGTTGATGGAAGAAATATATCTGGATGCACCAATAGCTAGTGAGGTTGTGAAACCCAGGATATATGGATATATTGTTTGTTTGTATGCATAAGTTGGTACAACTGCTTGGAAAATCATTTGTTACTGCATTAGCCAGCTAAGACCACTTTCAGTTCAAGTAACAAATAAAACTTTAGTCAGTATTGAGATCCACAATGGTTATTTTCCACTTATGACACTTCTAATTTGTGTTGATTACTTTGCTTCGTATGAGCCACATTCAAAGAACAGACTATTGGAGAACCCTATATATGGCATGTTCATGGTACTCATGGCAGATTTAAATTAACCTATTAAAAATACATATGTTTGCTCTTCAAGTCACAAATATTACTTTTGCTCACCTTTTCTTGGTTAAAGGATTTTATGTAGCTCAGACTGCTATTTATGAATGGTGACTCAATTTTCCTATATTAAAAAGAGTGCTGAACAGAGGACCACCTCAAAAGCAGCATAGGACACTTTGAATAATAGTGAAAATGAGACTTTATTTAATTGCAGAAAGTCATCTGAGGTCATTGGGTTTCCAGTCAGGATTATGATTACCTGTAAGATGGAAGAAAAAGATATGAAAATGGAGAGATACATTGTACCTATAGTATCCTGAAGTGTTTACATTATATTGAGACTATTTTTATAATTATTCATTGGAATCTAAAGGTGATTTGAAAAAATAATTGATTCTTCCTTTCAAATTAATAATAGAATACCAGAAAACCCTATAGAATACTGATTAAATTTATCATGTTAAAGTTTTGTTCAATAAACTGATCAAATATCTGTTAATATTTATTCACTTTCTTGACGTAAATTGTTTTAGTTTCCTAGGTTGCTCATGCACATGCTATGAAATAGGTTGACTTAAATAATATGAATTTACTCCCTTACAATTTTAAGGCTAAAAGAAATTTCAAAACTAGTCATCACCAAGATGATGGTTTTGCCCTGAAGATTGTGTTGTTCTGGGCTGACTGTTAGGCTTCCTTGTCCTTTGTCACATGGTGGCATCTCCTGGCCTCTTCCTTTGGTTCTGGGTTCTGTTGATATTTGGCTTCTGGCTTCTCCATCTGTAGCTTTTTCTCCCTGTCTGAATTTCATTCTACTTATAAAGGACTCTAGTAATAGGATGAAGACCCTTCCTGATTCAGATGGTCTACATCTTCACTGAAGTAACCTCATCACAGCCACAGGAATGAATTAATTTTAAGAACACGCTTTTCTGAGTGTATACAGTTCTAAATCATGACATTACTCTCTAAAACTTGAATTATATTTGCTCAAGTCACTGAAATATATATATTGATTGTTATTTCATAAGTATTCCTTACATGGAAAGTGCAAACTTCCTGAAGTTAAAAAGAAATCAATCATAAAAAGCTATCATTTTCATTCA
Source organism: Cabassous unicinctus (assembly GCA_029593785.1). NCBI lineage: Eukaryota > Metazoa > Chordata > Mammalia > Cingulata > Chlamyphoridae > Cabassous > Cabassous unicinctus. Next base: position 15,805 of record JAQZBX010035942.1, read on the forward strand.
CCTCTTTAGTTGATACCCAGTTTCTAAAGCTATGGTATGCAATGCTGCAGAATAAAGAGCAAAACTACAGATTTCCCTCAGTTAAAAATGTGGTAGAGGAAGTGTAGGGTAGTTTGATTACTATTACTATTTACTTTTCTGTTAATGGTGCTTGGACAGATAGATATTCATATAGGATAAAAATAAATTTCACTCCTACCTCTCACTATACACACATGACATACTTTAAAGTTCATTGTATATATGTTAAAGCTATAATGGTTTTAGAGACATAACTGGATAATATTTTCATGGTATCACACTATCTGTTATGTATTTCATGTATTTCTCATGCAAGGAACAAAATGCAAACCACAATGAAAAATACTGATACATTTATTATGATAATGTAGGGGATTTCTTTTCTTCAAAGGATATAGAGATACATAAAAATTATATAACCTATGAAGGAAATGTATTTGTCACCAAAGATATAGACAGGAATTGAACAGAAAATCATTACAGACTAACATGAAATGACACTAAAACTTTCAAACTTAACTCATATATATATATACTTATATACACACACATATTTATAAGAAACACACCAAAATCTTTTTAGATATCTTTCAATAGGAAGTATGGATGAGGAAATTGAGACAAGAGATACCTCTAGCCATAACGATTAGTGTTTTAATTGTTACAGTCAATTTAAATTGTAGTGTGGCATTGCATCGATTGGCTTAGCCTAACTTATACTTGAGTGAACTCATAATGTTCAGTGCAGAATTACTTATTCAGGATTCCTGTTTATTTTGTCTTGCCCACAGCCCTTTACTGGGGAAATCTGGATGATGGAGAATGACCCACCAACAGTCAAACAAAAAACAGATAAAAGCAAAGCATAATGCAGCTCTTTGATTCACATTTTTCCTTCTTTTGTAACTTATATTGAGTGAGCCTGATACGTCGTCAAGCTTTCTATCAATAGGATATTGGAGGACAATCATATTACAGGGAGGAGCACTCAAAAGTTAAGTATAATTAAATCTTCCTCAAGCATACTCTATTTCAATTCAAAGTGTGCATAACCAGCACACAAGGGCCATGCATTATGACCAAGAGACATGTTTTTGCTATTTTGGTCACTGAGACAGATGGTCTTAAATTTATGCAATATTTAATGTCAGAAACGTGTTTACCTTAAGTAATAGGATATCTTCTTACTGCTGAATGGTATATTTAATCCTTTAAAATTGCCTCTCTCCATCTATTCTCCTTTTCAAGAGTTACAGTTTAGTTAAATTTCTCCCCATATGGGAGATTAATTGTATTGTCCCCATGATTCTGGAACAAAGTCGTGCTTTTTTATCTGTTCAATGTTTGAGAAGGAGTTCCTGGTTAGCTATTGTCAATCCTGAATATTTCTGCCCAACCAAGGGACAAAAAGTGACTATATGACCAGAGATGACCTCGTGATCTGGGTTTTACCAATTCATTTATTCACAAGGAGACTTTGTCTTCACTGCTGTTACCAATTAGTCTCTAATTTTCCTCCTTTAAGCCACATGGGCACAGGGGAGTTCTTTTTACCCTGGACATAATGATCAAAAGACCCTGAATAAATGACTGTAACATTAATTTAGGGAAGATGTGGAAAATAAGGACTTCAGGACAAGTTTAAATGCTCTTGATATAGCAGCAGGGAGACATGTGTTCTTTGTGCATCAAATAACTTATATCCAACAACATACCATCCATCTACCCAAGATATAAAAAGCATGCTCATGTCCTATCTCCCCTTAAAATCTTCCCTAAAAATTTTGTCCAAGATAAGAATATGTATCCATTTTACTGATGAAGACACCATAAAATAATAGTTTAGAAATAAAAAGTTATGTTCATCAGTGATGAAGACAAAATGAAGGTACTCCACAGGTGAACCTCCTCCCATGCATCCCACATCACTGACAACCCACACCAATGATCCTCCCCTGCCACAGTTGTGAGCCTTCTGTGATCCAAAACTTCAAAAATGAAACCAACAGAATAACCAAATAAAGTTAATAAGAGGAAGACATAATAACAATAGTATTAAAAATAACAAATAAAATACAAAAAATTTGATAATATTTGAAATAATAAAAAATATATTTTTGACATTGTCTTTCATCACTGTAAGGTCTGTTGTCTTGTATGTACAGTGACATTTTCTTTCATACAATCCCCCAGTGTCTTATCTTTTTCTCATTTTATCTTCAAAGAAGATTTAAGTTACAGAAAAGTCATGTACAGAATGTATGGGATTCCTATATATGCAGCATCCTCCCCCTTTTCCACTCTCTCTTATTAATAGTATTTTACATGTGGAAGGTACATTTGTTAAAATGTTTTTATACAAATATTGAAACATTGCTACTAACCATGGCCAATGTTTTGAATTTTGGTTGACATTTTGAACCATATACTTTTATAAATTTTGATGACATTTAAAATAGCCTGTATCCATTATTGCAACATCATGCAGAACCATCTTACGCACTAAAAATGTCCTTTGTTGCATATATTCTCTTCTTTCTTCCCCTTCCCCGTGGGATCTATGGTAACCAATATGTTTCACTTTTTGAACAATAAGGTTCATAGTTACATGCAATAATATTGAGGGCTTGACATATTGGTCTCTTTTCTTTTATTAGGCACTTCCTATGTTCTTCAGAGACTCTTGGCCCTCTATTTAAGAAGATAGCAGGACTCCCCAGAATGGGAGTGTGATATTTTCTTGTCTATTGTGTGGATCCCCATCACTGATATAACACACAATTTTAATATGAACACTTACACATTCCATAGAAGCCTGCCCCACATCTTTCCTGTTTCCTGTCCTGTATGCACCCCCACATCCATTACCCTAGACTAGTAACCATCCCCTGCCATATTTGCCAAAAGAACATTCACAACTTTGTAGTTTTAACCACAGACCTGCAAATCCCCAGAGTTTACCAGCTCTTTCCTCTGACCCATGCCCAATTCCATGGATAGCCCAATCCCAAACCCCCACCTTACCCTTTTCACAGACCAGGACCACCAAACCCAAAATCATCACTGTACCACTGTCATGACCATCTGCTGCACAACTACACTCTTCCACCTTATCATAGATTTTGCCCATATGGTCATTGACTCACAACCCTCTACTCCCTTTCTGTCTCAAGGAAACCTATCTTCCAGACTCAAGAACTGTGAGTCTGCTCAATTTGCTTAATTCATATCAGTGAGATCATGTAATATTTGTCCTTCAGTGCCTAGCTTGTTTACTCAACATAAGGTCTTCAAGATAAATCCATGTTATTCTGAGTGTTAATACTGCATTCCTAGGGAAGCGGGTGTGGCTCAATCGATAGAGCTACCGTTTACCATATGGGAGGCCCTGGGTTAGCTTCCCGGGGTCTCCTTGTGAGGGCAGGCTGGCCCACGAGGCTCGGTGGGCTGATGTAGCAGGACCTCACAGCAAGGGAGAGAGAAGCAGACACAGAAAAAAACACAGCAAAATGGACACAGTAAACACAAGCAGAAAGGTGTGTGTGGGGGATAAATAAATAAATAAATAAACCTTTAAAAAAAAATACTGCATTCTTTCTTACAGCTGAGTAATATTCCTTTGTATGTACATGCCACATTTTGCATATCTATTTATCTGTTTATGGACATTTAAGTTGTTTCCAACATTTTGCAACAGTGATTAATGCTGCTATGAACATTGGTGTGCATATATCTGTTCATGTCCCTGCTTGCAATTCTTCTGGATATATACCCAGCAGTGGGATTGATGGATCATATGGCAGTTCTATCCTTAGCTTCCTGAGGAACTGCCAAACTGTCCTCCACAATGGCTGTACCACTCTACGTTCCCACCAGCAATGGTTAAGTGTTCACTTTCTTCTACATCCTCTCCAACACTTGTACTCCCCTATTTTTTTAATAGTCACCAATCTAATGGGTGTAACATGATATCTTATTGTAGTTTTGATTTGCATTTCCCTTGTAGAGACAGCTGTGTTATTAACCATTTGTATTTCTTCTTTGGAGAAGTGTCTATTCAAATCACTTGCCCACTTTTAAATGGGTTGTTTTTTTTTTCTTCAATGTGTATGATTTCTTTATATATGCTGGATATTAGGCCCCTATCAGATATATGGTTGCCAAATATATTCTATCATTGAGTCTGCTGTTTTTTCATTTTAGTGACAAACTCCTTTGAGGTGCAAAAGTTTTTTATCTTAAGGAGGCCCCAATTATCTGTTTTTTTCTTTCATGGCTCATGTTTTGAGCATAAAATTCATGAAATCATTTCCTACTATAATATCTTGTAGATGCTTCCCTCCATTATTTTCCAAGATATTTATGGTCTTTGCTCTTATATTTAGATCTTTGATCCCTCTGGATTTAATTTTTGTATAAAGTGTGAAATGGTGTTCCTCTCTCAATATTTTGGATATGGATATTCAGTTCTCCAAGCACTGTTTGATGAAGAGGCCATTCTCTCACAGTTGAGTGGTCTTGGTGGCCTTGTTGAATATCAGATGACCATATATATAAGGATCTATATCAGAACTGTCAGTTCTGTTCAATTGGTCAGTATGTCTATGCCTGCCAATACCAGCAGTTTTGACCACTGTAGTTTTGTAGTATATTTTAAAATCAGGTAGTGTAATGCCTCAAATTTCATTTTTCTTTTTTAGTATGTCTTTGGCTATTCATAGCCCCTTGAACTTCCAAAAAATTTCATAATTAGCTTTTCCACTTCAGTAAATGCTGTGGTGATTTTTATTGGGATTGCATTAAATCTGTAAATCAGTTTTGGTAGGATAGACATCTTTATGCTGTTTAGTCTTCTTATCCACAAACAGGGAATATTCTTCCATTTATTCAAGTCTTCTTTGATTTCCTTTAACACTGTTGTGTATTTCTCTGTATATGAGTCCTTTACATCTTTAGTTAAATTTATTCCTAGCTATTTGATTCTTTTGTTATTATTATAAAAGGACTTACTTTCTTATCTCCTCAGATTGCACATTTTTGGTGTACAGAAATGCTACTGATTTTTGCATATGGATCTTATATCCTGTCACTTTATTGAACTCATTTATCAGCTCTAGAAGGTTTGCTTTAGATTTCTCAGGGTTTTCTATGTATAGGATCATATCATCTATAAACACTGAAATTTTTACTTCCATTACAATTTTGATGCCTTTTATATATTTTTGTTACCTAAGTGCTGAATCAAGTACTTCTAACAGAATGTTAAAGAAGATCATTGACAGTGGGCATCCTTGTCTTGTCCCAGATCTTAGAGGGAAAAATTTTATAATTTCATCATTGAATATGATGATAGCTGTGGGTTTTTCATATATTCACTTTATCATGTTGAGGATGTTTCTGTCTCTTCCTAACTTTTGAAATATTTTTATAAGAAATGGTGCTGTATTTTGTTGAATGCTTTTCTCCCTCTGTAGAGATGACCACGTGATTTTTTTCTTTCAAACTGTTAATTTGGTGTATTACTTTGTTTGATTTTCTTATGTTGATCCATCTTTGCATACCATGGATGAAACCCACTTGGTCATGGGGTATACCTCATTTATTGTGTTGTTGAATATGATTAGCAAGTATTTTGTTAAGAATTTTAGCATCTAGCTTCACTAGAAAGATTGATCTATAGCTTTCCTTCCTTGTGGTTTTAGTATTAGGGTGATAGTGGCATCATAGAATGAGTTAAGAAATGTGCCCCCCCACCCTATTTTTTGGAAGAGTTTAAGCAGGATTGGTTTAAGTTCTTTCTGGAATGTTTCATAGAATTCCCCTGTGAAGTCATCTGGTCCTGCGCTCTTCTTAGTTGGGAGGTTTTTGATGACTAATTCAATCTTGTTACTTGTGATTGGTCTCTTGAGTTCATCGATTTTTTCAATTCAATTTTTTCTTTCATCATTGTAGGCTGCTTGTGTTTTCTAAGAATTTGTCCATTTTCTCTATGTTATCCATCTTGTTGGCATTCAATTTTTCAAAGTATCTTCTTAAGATACTCTTTATTTTTTTGTGGTCAGTGGTGATATCCTCTTCCTCATTTCTTATTTTATTTATTTGCATCTTCTTTCTGTTTTCTTTGTTAGTCTAGCTAAGGATTTGTCAATTTTATTAATCTCAAAGATACAACTTTTAGTTTTGTTTATTGTTTCTAGTGCCTTCTTATTTTCAATTTCATTTAGCTCTGCTCTATTCTTTGTTATTTTCTTCTTTCTACTTGCTTTGGGATTAGTGTGTTCTTTTTCAAATTCTTCCAGTTAGGTTGCTGATATTAGCTCTTTCTTCCATTTATATCAGCATTTATGGCTATGAATTGTCCTTTCAGACCTGCTTTTGCTGCATCACATAGGTTTTGATATGTTTTCATTTTCATTCATTTCAAGGTAGTTACTGATTTGTCTTGCAATTTCTTCCTTGACCCACTGATTCTCTAAGTGTGCACTGCTTAACTTCCATATTTTTCTCTCAGTCTGGTTCTCTGTCCCTTGCTGATTTTCAGCTTCATTACACTGTGATCAGAGAAATTACTTTGTATAGTTTCAATCTTTCTGAAATTATTGACTGATCCCTGTGCACTCAAGAGGAAAGTATATCCCAATGTATTTGAGTGTAATATTCTGTATATGTCTATTAGAGCTAGATACTCTAATGTATTATTCAAGGTCTCTGTTTCTTTATTGATCTTCTGTCAAGATGTTCTGTCTAATGATGATAATGGTGTCCTAAAATCCCCCACTATAATTGGAAAAGCATCTATTTCTCCACTTAGTTTTTCCAATGTTTGCCTCATGTATTTTGAGGTGCCCTGGTTAGATGCATAAATGTTTATGATTGTTCTTTCTTCTTGATAAATTAACCCTTTTATTATTAAATAATATCCTTCTTTGTCTCTTACAACAGATTTGCATTTACAGTCTATTTTGTCCATTATTAATATAGCTACTCCCACCCTTTTTTGGTTATTGTTTGCATGTAAAATTCTTTTCCAACCGTTTACTTTCAGCTTCGTTGCAGTCCTGTGTCTATGGTGAGTTTCTTGTAGACAGCATATAGATGAGTCATATTTCCTTATCCATTCTGCCAATCTGTGTCTGTTGATTGGAGAGTTTAATCTATTAACTTTCAATGTTATTACTATCAAGGAATTACTTATATCAACCATATTTTCTTTAGCTTTACGTATGCCATATAGTGTTCTTATTTCCCTTTTTAGGTTTTTAGTTATGCATACTCTCTCCTACAATTCTCTCTCCTGTTTTTTCCTTTCAACCTGCAGAACTCCCTTTAGTATTTCTTGAAGGGCAGGTATCTCATTGGCAAACTGTCTTAATTTTTGTTTATCTGTGAATATTTTGACCTCTCCCTCATGTTTTAATGCAAACTTTGCTGAACACAGAATTCTTGGCTAACAGATTTTTCCTTTTAGCAGTTTAACTGTGTCATACCACTGCATTCTTGCCGCCATAGTTTCAGATGAGAAATCAGCATTTAGTCTTACCAAGCTTCCTTTTATGTGATGGAGCTCTTTTCTCTTGTCAGATTGTTAAGATTTATGCTTCTTAGGGTTCTCTGTTCTTCCTGGACATGTACATCTATGTCCCTCAAAAGAGTTGGGAAATTTTCAGCCATTTTTTTCCCTCCAAAACTCCTGCACCCTTTCCTTTCTCTTCTCCCTCTTCCTCCCAGGGAACACTCCTTCTCACTTCAATGGCAGCAGCAAGCCAGGGGCTCCACTGAGGCTACTTGGCCTGAGGGCAGGGTCTTTGTGCCATTTCCAGCCACAGGGGTGAGCAAATAATGTTTTCCCTTTAGCTTCTTTATATTTCCAGTACCCTCTTGGATGACTCAGAGCACTTTTCCTCTCTATATGTACCCAAAGAAGCTTCTTCAGATAGATCCTTGCTTTTTCTCCACTCCTTTCTATGAGAGTCAGACTTTGCCTACCTACCTTAGACACCATTTTCTTTATACTATTAACTGCAATCTTCATCTATCATGCAAATCAGTATGCTATACAGTCCCTTGATTATTCTCTAGCTTCTTTTTAATTTACATTTATATCCACAGTCTCCTGCTTCAATCACAACCACACCTATAAATCAGCACTGTTAACTATATTCATTTTAATATGTTGCCATCAACTCTATTCATTTCCACACTTTTACAATATACTTTATTAAAAATTTTATTTATATTATGCGTCAGCTCCCATTCTCAATACACATTCTGTCTCCTAGTATCTTATTCTTTAGAGTTTACCTCAGTGAGTTAACTTATCATATCTAGTTCATATTAGTGAGACCATACAATATTTGTCCTTTTGTGTCTGTCTTATGTCACTCAACATAAAGACCTCGAGGTTTATCCATGTTGTCATATGCATCCTGATTTCATTTCTTTCAGCTGAATAGTGTTGCATTGTACATGTTATATAAAGACATCATGCCACTCAATGATAAAAAGACAAGCAACCTAAATAAAAATGGGCAAGGGACTTGAATA
>JAQZBX010035943.1:0-24368 GCA_029593785.1 Cabassous unicinctus
GAAACAAACTTAATGTTTTGTCTATTCACTGATAGGACTTCTCTCAACAAAGAATAAGAGATAGCCTTCACTAGAATTTTTAAGGAGCTGATACATGGTGAGAGTTATACTTCACATGGTTTGAATTATCACAGCAGACTTCAATTTGACCACCTGTTGTGGTCAGGTTCCCAAATCTAAATTCACGGATCTATCATTTAATAATTGTATACATTTTGGCTGCTCATGTAAATTTTCTGGCTCTGACACCTCATCTTTAAAATAGTTTTAAGTGTTTAATATAAGATTCTAATTTATATTAGCATGTTATTTCCACCCAAAGAAATGAATTCTACTGGAGAAATAAAATTATCCCTAAACAATACTTCCTTTCTTGGAACTGTTTAGTTGATTGAAAATATGGTGTTGTGGGTTTTAAATTTGAATTTTTTTAATTTAAAGTGTTCTCACATCAAGATTAAAGATGAAAAGGAAAAAGACTATCATTTTCATAAGTTCCCTTTTCAATTTAAAAATTTTATTAAAATATCTACTCAAATGGGAATTCTTATTACATTTTATTCTGTTTCTCTCTTCTCACATATTGTAAAATTGTTTCACCATCTATATCTTTATATCATTAAGTAGTATTTTATTCACTGCATCACACCTTATTAATTTGAAATAATATGATTTACATATACATTTTCCTGTTATTGAACATTTCTAAATTGTTTAATTTTCACTGTTATATGACAGTGTATCATCTTCCTTTATGAAGTTTTTTCCCCTTTTAATAATAATTTTTTTAGAGTTGGGATTATTAGTATAAAGAATTTAAACATGTTTTTGATTCTGGAAATATTTACTAAAATGTTTTCCAAAAGGATTACATAAAAGAAAATGTTTCATTGCAATTTTAGCTATGAGTATACTTAAATACTAACTTGATTTTAAAAACACATAGTTTGTTCTTATCCTGCTTCAATTTTCTAGCTCATTTTTTATGTGTAGTCACTGCTCAAAACGCCATCAATATTTCATCTTTTTTATTTATACCTTGCAAAGCAGTTTTCTAATTAATATTTTTTAAAATGAATTGAAGCAAAATAATAATATATTTTTAAAATACTTGAGATATTTTCTTAATCTCAAGGATGAGGTACTTTGAAGAATTGTTACTATCCCTATTTTACAGGGGGTAGGACTATGAGGGTTTGTTCAATGACACCTGGCTATTAAATGATAAAGCAGACTTGCTAGCCTTTTTAAAAAAAATTTTATTGTAGTTACATATGCACATTTAAAGTTTCCCATGAAACCACTTTCCAGTGTACCATTCAGTGGTATAAGTTGCATTCACAATATTGTACTACCAACATACATTATCCAAATGTTTTTATTATAGCAAACAGAAACTGCACCCATTAAGCAATATCTCCCACTTGCCCTGACCCTTTGGCCTATAGTAACCTGTAATCCACTATCTGACCCTATGAATTTTTTTATTCCAGATATTTCATATAGGTAAGATCATAAAATATTTGTCTTTTTAATAAAATATCCATTTTTAATTTAATAACGAATGCCACAATATTGAATTCTATTTGTTTTCTTTTACATTAGAATGCTTACAGAATCTCCTCTCTCCACAGTTTTCAGTCCATGCCTGTTAAGTTGCTTTGCTTTGTTTCAGATAGCATATGCACAAAGGATATCTCTTTCTATGGTTTTGGACCTCCACCTAAGCATGTTGATACCACTATGACATTCCTGCTTAAGCTGTGAATTCCAGTCTTTTCACCTCAGGTTCCTTCCTAAAATTGTTAGGTATCTGCATGGCTATTCTTCAACTGTCACATCAGGTTCCATGGAGACATCTTGGCTTTGCTCATGACAGCTCTTGGTCCAAGCTTCTGCTCTAGGTCACTCAGAGGTGTCTATCCTCAAAGACACTTAGAATAAATTCTTAGTCTTAATTTACTTCCCTCCTTTTTCTTACTTGGCATTGCTCTACTGCTCACTTTGTTTCCTTCTGTCCCTATACATATACCACATTTTTTAAATGAATTCATTTGTTGGTGTACACTTAAGTTTCTTCCATCTTTGAGCAATTGTGAATAATGCCACTTTGAATGTTGGTGTGCAAAGATCTATTCAATCTCTGTTTAAATTCTCTTGGGTGTATCCCTAGAATGGGAATGCTGGGCTTTATGGTAATTCTATACTTCACTTTCTGTGGAAATATGAAACTGTATTCTACAGTGGCTGCACCATTTTACATTTCCATCAACAATGAGTGTCTTCCTGTGTCTTCACATACTTTTCAATACATTATTAATTTTTTTTGTTTAAAGAGCAGCCATTCTAGTGTTTATGAAATGGTATCTGTGCTTTTGATTTGCAATACCTTATAGCTAATGATATTGAGCACCTTTTTATGAGCTTATTGCACATTTGTATATCATCTTTAGAGAAATGTCTATTCAAATCTTTTGCCCATATTTTAATTGTCTTGCCTTTTTTGTTGATTTGTAGGATTTTAAAAAATATGTTATGGAAATTAAACATTTATCAGATACATTGCTTCCAAATATTTTGTCCCATTTCATAGTTTATCCTTTAATTTTCATGATGAAATACAGTTTATTGTTTGTTTTTTAATTTAATTTTGATGAATTCCCATTTACTTTTTTTTTTCTTTTTTGCTTATACTATTATTATAAAGTCTAAGAAACCATTGCCTAACAAAATGTCCTGAAGTTAGTTCTCTATGTGTTCTTCTAGGATTTTCCTAGTTTTGGTTATTAAATTTAGGTCTTTGATCTATTTTGAGTTATTTTTGATTGAAGGATACAACTTCATTTTTTCACATATGGGTGTCCAGTTTTGAATATCATTGGTGACATTGGGCATCCTTGTCTTGATCCTGATCTTAGAGAAAAGCTCTCAGTCTTTCACCATTGAGTATGATATTAGCTGTGCGTTTTTCTTATCTTGCCCACTATTTATGGAAATTTCCTTCTATTCCTCATTTTCATTTCTTAGTGTTTTTATCAAGAAGGGGGACTGCATTATGCAAATGCCTTTTCTATTTCAGTTGAGATTATCATGTGTTTTTTTTGTTTTGTTAATGTTGAATATTATATTAATTGATTTTCTTGTACTGAATCATCCTTGCATAACTAGGATAAACCCCAGTTGATCATGTTGTATATTTCTTATAATATGTTGTTGGATTCAGTTTGCTAGTATTGTGTTGACTTTTGCATCTATATTCATAAGGTCTGTAATTTTCTTTTCTTGTGCTATCTTTATTTAGCTTCAGTATTAGGGTAATGTTGGCATCATAGAATAAGTTAAGAATTGCTCCTTCCTCTTCAGTTTTTTAAAAGGTATTAAACAAGATGGTGTTCATTCTTCTTGGAATGTTTGGTAAAACTCACCAGGGAAGCCATCTAGTCCTGTGGTTTTCTTGTTGTTCTTATTGTAGAGGGGTTTTTGATTCCAGATTCAAAAGTATAGGTAGTTTATATATTTCTAGGATGTTTGTCCATTTCATCTAGGTTAATTAATTTGTTGGTATACAGGTTTTCATAGTACCTCTTATAATCATTTTATTTCTGTGGCATCAGTAGTATTGTCTCCCTTTCATTTCTAAATTGACTTATTTTTATCAGCTTTCACTTTTTTTTCTCAGTATATTTTAAAGGTTGATAGATTTTCATAGAAACAAATTTTGATATCATTGATTTGTTTCTTTTGTTTGTATAGTCTCTATTTCATTTATCTCTACACTAATCTCTATTTCCTTCTTTCCACATGCCTATGTCTAGAACTGATTGATCTAGAATTGATCAATCAATTCTAGATTGATCTAGAATGATCGTTCCTGGATAAATCAACCTGGAATGATCTAGAAAATTGCTCTTCTTTTTCTAGATCATCCCATTGTGAGGTTTGTTCTCATATTGGAGATTTTTCTTCTTTTTTAAAATAAGCATTTAGAGATATAAATTTTCCTCTGAGAACGATCTTTGCTGCAACCCGTAACTTTAGGTATGCTCTGTTTTTGTTTTCTTTCTTCTCTAGTATTTCATAATTTCCCTTGTGAAATCTTTTTGTATATTTTTCCATACTTTCATCTGCAACTTACTTGTGTCTGAATTTATGGTGAGTCTCTTGTAAAAAGCATATTGTTGGCTTATACTTTATATTTTTAATCTATTCGGCATATCTCTGCCTTTTGAGTAGAAAGTTTAATCAATTTACATTTAAAGTGTCTTGAAAATGAAAGAAATTTTTCTGACATTTCATTTTCAGGTTTTTAAAGTTTTATACATACTCGCTCTTCAATTCTTCTGTTAAGGCCTAATTCAATAATTATTTGTCTTTTATACTGTAATGTGTCGAACCTTCTCACTTCCACTTTATATATTTTTCAGGTATTATCATTGTAGTTAACATGGGACTTAAATTTAACATCTGAAATCTATAACAAACACATTTGATTTTATAACAAATTGAGTTGAATAGCATATGCAAACATTGTTTTTATACCCCTCTACCACCCCCACTTTTTCGTTGTACTTGTTACAAGTTAGATCTTTATACATTGTGTGTTGAAACCCATGGATTTATCCTTAATTTTTATGTATTTGCATTTTAGAAAATGTAAGAAGTAAAAAGTGTAGTTACATACAAAAATTACTATATCACTGGCATTTATAATTACAATTTATGGTTATTCCTACTGAATGTCTTTACTTCTTCATTCAACTTCAATCCATAGTCTAATGCTTCTCCCTTTAAGTCTGAAGAACTCCCTTTACCATTGTTTCTAGGGAAAGTCTTGTGGTAATGCACTCCCTCAGCTTTTGTTTATCTGGGAATTTCTTAACCTATTCCCTATTTTTGACAGATAATTTTGACATTTATACAATTCTTTGTTGGCAATTGTTTTCTTTCAACACTTTAAATATTTTGAATACTGATTTTTGCCTCCATGCTTTCTGATGGGAAGTCAACACTTAATCTTATTGGTGTGTATAACATGTTACTTTTCTCTGGTACCATTCAGAACTCTCTCTTTGTCCTTGACAATTGAAGTTTAGAATACTATGTGTGTCAGCATGGTTCTCATCATATTTAATTTGTTTGGGTTTTGCTGGGTCTATTGAAAGTGTACATTCATGTCTTACATTAAATTTGGGACATTTTCTTCCATTATATCTTGAATATTCTTACAGTCCCTTTCTTTCTTTCTTCTACTACTGTGATACTCATAATGCATATATTGGTATGCTCAATAGTGTCCCACAGAACTCTTAGGCTCTATTCAGCTTTATTTCATTCTAATCTTGACCTTCAATAATGTCAAATGTCTTGTGTTTGCGTTCTCTGATTCACTTCTGTCAGCTCATTGTGTCAGTGAAATGAAAAATCCTCCAGGGAATTTTTCATTTCAGTTACTGCAGTCTGTAACTCCATTATTACTTTTTGGTTCCTTTTTAAAATTTTATCTTTTTATGGAGATTATCATATTGTTCATTCATTATTATCTAGATATCCTATAGTTCTTGTGTCTTTGACTTATTGGAGATCACTATTTTAAACTCTGTATGATTTTCCTGAAGTCTGGTATTCTTCATTGATCGTTTCTTAATTTTCATCTTGTTCTTTTCACAGTCTTTGTAATCTGGCTCTGCATTGGTTGGTGCTCTCCTTCAGAGTTTAGCCCTCTATCAAGAGGATCAACCTGACCTGTAAATGGTAATTCTATTTCCTTTATAGTATTGTTCAAATTCTGTATTTGAACAGGGCTATTGACTCATAATAAGAATGTACAATCTTTCCATACATAAAGGAAAGGGTCTTTAAGAGAACCATAAGCTTCTCCTATGATTTTTAAACCTGAATTTTCATTATTTTGCATGCACCCAATTACTGCAATCCTTTAACAGTGTTTTTGAGTTTTGAGTATGATGGCTGGGCAAGATTTTTCTAGTTGTTCAAAGATTTTGTGGAGAAATAGAAATCTGAAATATCTTATGCCACCATCTTTGTCTTTTTATTCCAATATTTATCATCATTTTGTGTCTGGCTTATATCACTCAATATGATGTATTCAAGGTTCAACAATGCCTAACATGTATCAGAACTCCATTCATTTTTACATCTGAATAATATTCCATTGTGTGTATATACCACATTTTGTTTACCCATTAATCTAACAATGTATGCTTAGGTTGTTGCCACATTTTGGCTATTGTGAATAATGCTGGTGTAAACATCGGTACACAAATAACTGTTTGAGTCCCTCTTTTCAATTATTTTGAGTATATATCAAAATAGATTGCTACCTTTTTTATAGCAAAAGCTGAATAATTACCCAAATTTTTCTTTTTAATAAATTTTTAATTTTTGAGTAATTTTTATTTACAAAAAAAGTAGGGAGGATATTTTAGAGAGTTTCCAATATTTCTTACTCAATTTCCCCTGTTGTTAACATTTTACATCACTGTAGGTACATTCATGAAAACTATGAAATGAACATTGTTACGTTACTATTGTTTAAAGTCCAGACTTTGTTCATAGGTCACTAGTTTTTCCACTATTGTACCTGTTTTGTTTCAGATTCCAATATATGTTAAAACATTTCCTTTTAAATGACTTAAAATCATAAACTGTTTGATCATAAACTCTAGGACATAGTACTTTCCATTGCTGCAGTTTCACCAATAATTTTGGTAATCACTATTTCTGAAAAGAAAAAGATTCATTTGATAGATTCATATAAATTCATATAGATTCATATAGAATAGATTCAATAGATTCTAATGGCTATTTTAGATCTAATTGCATATTTCTCTTAGAAATCCCCAGATGAGAGAAGTGAAGGACTTAAGAAATATTTAACAATTAGATCAATAAAGACCTTTGGTCTCCCTCCCCACCTCCCACTGTATTTGGTTTCTTCGTACAAATAATCTACTTTAATAGGAGTGAATTTCTGTGGGTGTGAGGGCCACAAGAATTTAGTCAGGAATTATTAAGTTCATTTAAGAGTGCTATGCATTTAAATATTACCTCTGCACTGTGACCAAACAAGATATTTTACATTTATAAATTATGAAAATATGAGCAAAAGCACTTAGCCCTGTTAATGGTAAAGCATAAGGTGAATAAATGTTGACATTTTCTGCTTAGCTTCAATTATTGTAGGGTCTTTTTCTCACCATTCATTGTGACATTCTGTGTTTCTTACTGCATTAATGATTTTATTGTATTGTTTCATTTGATTCTCAAAAAATCCCTATCAATTGGCATTCTTATTATATCCATGCTACAGAAGTGGAAATTGAGGGGTTGAGTATTTTAAGAAAATTTTCCAGACACACAACTAAATAGAATAGTGTGGATTTGAAATAGAGTCTGTATGATTCTAGAGTTCATATTCTTACTAATTTCACTTTTTTGTCTCTTCTGCTTTGACTCCAGGCTAAGCTCTTCATCACTGGATTATATATTTATATTTCTTGAATTTTAAAAAAGGATTGATAATTGACCCAATGGCCTTATTGGGTTTGTTTTATACATTTGTTTTCTGGGTGAAAGTTTGTAGCTGGTTATGTAGTTTAGAGTTCGAGCAAATTTCTCAAATACCAAGAACTCTAGGAACATAATGGAAGTGGAGAAACGGTTGTTTTAAAGCAAACATATAGACATACATTGACACAAACAATTGTATATTCATTGGTTTAATTAAGCATTGTCAATTGTTTTTATTAATTCTAATTGGCATTCATAAAAATCTATTTAAAATCTTTTAAAATCTATTTAACAACCACATAATTATATAAGCTCTTTAACTGGTAAATTTTTGTTTATATACAGAGAATGACACAATCCTTCAAAGCTGGGAAAATGAAGTGAAAATTTGAAGTAATTATTTGCATGATTCATGGAAACACTTCCTGTGGATAAACCAGCTGTTTTTTTTAAGTGAAAAGATAGTAACTTCAGTTTGTAAGGGCACTCAATTATAAGAAATTTTATCACATTTTTAAAATTTAACCTTCACCATAATCCTGTTAGATAAACATATAGGGTATATATAAATGTCTGTACTTTATAATAAAGTCATGTAAACTGGAAACATATGCCTTGGTGAGTTGTACTTGATCAGTTTGGGCTTCATTATAGAAATATTTTGCAAATAAAGTCTTAAGACTCTGGCTTACAATCAACATATTTCTTCTCCTTACTTATGATGTTGTTGCCAATATTTATATATAAGTGATAGGGCCTTCTGATTCTAAATCATTTGCTGTTTCCTTCACCAAGTTACCTCCTTCATAAATGACTAAAGGAATCAGAAGGCTTTAACCTTTGGAGTTAGGTAGAGACTGTAGAAAATAAACATTTTCACCCTGTCCTCTTGATCCAGTGGAAGGAACTTGGTATTGGAGCTAGAGGTACTATGTTCAAATGCCAGATCTACCATCTGGTATTTGTTTAACTTTAATATCTTAAAGCATGAGTTTACTACAAGTAAAATGGAGATAATATGATGTAAGATGAATTATTTCCTAGGCATAGACACTTAGCAATTGCTTTACTTGCATTATTTATTGGTCATCATGACAACACTGTGAGGTATTGTTAATTTCTAAGCTCCAGTTCTCATTTTTAAATGATGGATGAAAACAAAAGCAACTCAACATTTAAAGCGTATTATGTGTGAAGCTTAGAGCTAAACATTTCCCCATGCATCTTTCTCTATGATAATGGATAAATCAGTTCAATTTAAGTCATCTATTAAGATGACTTAAAGGCCCAATTTAGTTCAAACTTTTAAAGAAATATTTGGAACAGTAGGCCTGATTTCCAAGTGCTTCTTGAGTTGTATGTTATGGAGAGACTAGAGCGGCCGGAGCATATGGTGATGGTGGTGGGGGTGGTGGGTCCTCCTCTGAGGACCCTTGATGAATGACTGGCTTCAGGAACCCCATTCCCTGTGCAGCCAAGACCCTGCTTTGTCCCTTTTTTCCAATGCACAATCTAACCCAAGGTGGCAGTTTCTGGGTTATCTCTAACCAAGAGTCAATGTAGAGAAACTGATTGGGGTGGTCAGGAGTTCCTGTGACAACCAGCCACACTTCACAGACCCTGGCTATATCCAGGGTCCCTTCCAAGGGCCAGTCAACATTAAAAGTAGGCCACTCTACTTCACATAATGTTTGGAGGGTGCCAGGGTTCATCTGGATGCCATCATCTCTGGAAAAACCTTTCTTGAAATTCTTGAACATGCAGTTTAAGACTGTAGATTTTGATTGTGATGAGCCCATACCCTGCGTCAGTGGTGCAAGACAGACAAGGGAAGGATTCGCCTCTTTCAAGGCCACTCAGATGCCCTCCTTTCCACATCTCTCATGAGAACTTTGGCTCATCTTAGCTAAGGCACCCAGGTAAAGTTCAGGTGAGCCATTATGCCATATGACTGAGCCACGGAAAATAAGTTAAGGCCCACACAGGCTCTGTAGCATAGGTAGTGGAGTCACAGACTGGTACAGCAGATGCAAGCTTCTGCTATCTTCACTCACTCACACAGCCACTCAGAGGTTATGCAGTCCCTCCCACAGGGATTAACAGTGTTAAATCCACACTCTGAGTTGGTGGCATGAGACAAAGAAAGGGTTTGCCTTTTTTGAGGCTACTCTGATGCCTGTCTGTCCACGTCTCTTGTGAGAACTTCAGATCATCGTAGCTAAGGCACCCGGGCAAAGCTCGGGTGAGCTGTTATGCCATATGACATAGCCGCAGGAACAGGTTAGGCCCACACAGGCTCTGTAGCATGGACAGTGGAGTCACAGACTGGTATGGCAGATGCAAGCCTCTGCCATTCTCACTAACTCACACAGTCTCTCAGAGGTTATGCTGTCCTTCCCACAAGGATTGCCCTATTCTGGAATCTTGGTACTTGAGATTTCAGGAGGTGATCAGTCTCCTCTTCTGTCTGGAGATGGGCCTGAATGAGGACTTGGCACCTGGGGCCTTACCTTTCCAGAGTCTTCTGGCACTCTTCAGTCTTCTTCCCCACTGAGTCAGGCCAGGGTGTGAGGATGTGGCCCATGGGGACCGCCTCAGAAGGAAGTCCCGTCAAAAGGATGGGTGGTGCCCACCTCATTCGACTGGAGATCGCCATTGGCCATGGCTGTCAGCTCCAAGCCGGAGGCACAACATGCCTGCTTGGTTGGGCTTTCCCTGTCAGGGAACCAAATGTTGTGGCAGATGGAGTGAAAACCCAAGCAGCACTCAGGGGATGGAGATCTGATGAACAAAGTTTTATTACACGCAGGCCTAGAGGAGAGTCAAGTCTCCAAAAAATCTGAGCTCCCTGTCTTGATTTTCATAAGTTTATATAGGAACTCTGAGCAGGCAAATTCCTAAGCAGGCAGGGTTACAAAAGCAAAAGGAGCGAGGTTAGCTTATCTTCCTAAAGCAGTGGGCTATTAGGGAAGAAAAGAGTCATTATCTGTTTAGAGTTGTAAATTCCAGTTGAAAGAGGTGGGGGGAGAGTGCTTATCTTCCTAAAGATGTGGATTCCATGGAGAAAAAGGAGGAGGGGAGAAAAAGGACTGAGGGGAGTTTATTTTCCTAAAGCTGTGGGTTCCTGCTGAGGGGGGTTAGGGTCCCAGCTTTGCCCTTATCAAAAATACTTAATAACAAATCTCCATTCCAATTCTGCCTAACTTCCCACTACCATCTTCAACATTTCTTCACTGGTGTAGAGGTGATTATGCTCACAGCCATGGCTTATGACCACTATATGGCAATTTGCAAGCCCTTGCACTACCTTTCTATCATGAACTGGAAGCTCTGTGGCATTCTAATGGGTGTAGCCTGGACAGAGGTTTCCTGCATTCTGTGATACAAATTCTCTTTACTTTCCAGTGGCTTTCTGTGGTGCAATGTCAATGATCACTTCATGTGTGACTTGTGCACATTGTTGGATCTTGCCAGTACTGACACTCACATCCTTGGCCTTTTGGTAGTGCCCAAGTGTATCTGCATTATAAACATTTCCTTTTTGCTCTTCTTCTATGGTGTCATCTTGCTGTCTCTGAGAACCCACAGTTCTGAAGGGCATTGGAAAGCTGTCTCCACCTGTGGATCTTACATTGCTGCTGTGATTTTGTTCTTTCTCCCTTGCATTTTTGAGTATGCACAACCACCATCTGCTTTCTGCTTTGACAAAATTTTGGCAATATTTTGAACCTTCCTATCTCCTCTGCTCAATCCTTTGATTTATACTTTCAGGGATAAGGAAGTGAAAATTGCCATGTGGAAGCTTTGGAACAGATTGGTGGTGGATTCTAAGGAAAAATAAAACATTAAAATTTTCAAAACAAATTTAAGTTAAGGAAAGAAATCAAAATGGCCTTAGAAAAAACCTTTGGGAAAGATGGACCTTGTAAGGCAAAAGTAATATGATGCTATAGAAAAAGCATTAACATGGGGGATCAGGAAAAGATGTTTGTACCTTCAGACCACTCATAAATTCTGAGTCAGAAACTCAGTATCCTTATATGTAAATTAAAGAAAGTTAAATTTTATGCTTATGGAGAATCTCAAAATAAAAAATAAAAAACAGAAAGAGAGGAAACAAATTACCTATCAGACTGTTTGCCACTCACACCATACTTTGAGAATACGTGAAGCTTTGCGGAAGAAGACAAAAATATCTTAGAGCTTAGGAAAAGAAACTTCCTAAAACTCATTTAAAATAAGAGATTGATTTTGTTAGTACACTGATCTCAGTGAATATCAATGAAAAACAGTCAGGGCTCAGGAAGGGCAGACTCAGGGCATTTTCAGAAATTCAACTGTAGGTGTTCCTATACCACATAACTCCAACATTTAACAAAGCTCCATTAATATCTGGCTACAGAATCTAAATAATCTGGTGAATTTCCTGACAAATAAATGTGGGATCAGATTCCATAATGGGTGTATGCCTCTTTTATAGTGATGCTTATCTCTCATTTGCAGGCAATCAAGGGGGACTTTTGAGGGACCACTTTACTAGGAAACCAATAACAAAGCTACAGGTACAGTGAGACAATTGTAGGAGGAATAGAAGTCATAGGCATGTGAGAATTAAAAGCAGATTTTTAAAAAAGACTACATGTGAATTTACTTATTGAGTTGAATTTTGTTGACTTTGTTTACCCAAGCATAATAGAAATCTCTTTAATAGTTAAAAAATTGTTATTAAAATATAAACAACATCTTATATTTTATTCCCATAATTGGGTTCATTAGTCTCAAAATGCCAGGTGGCATCTGGAATAACTTTATTTACAGTAAACTATTTCTATTTCCCCCAGCACACCAAAAGTAATAAAATGTTATTAATTTAGAGGTATATAATATTAATACAGGGTGTCATTAACTGGGTGGGTTAGGAGAGAAATACACCAAATGTAATATATTTGCTATAGTTAGCCATATGTTTTGATGATGCTCTTTCATAGTTTGTAACAATTGTTTCACAACAGTGTAAGATGTTGTTGGTGGGGTAATATATGGGAGCCCTGTATGATGATATGCATGTTTGCTTTGTAAGCTCATAACTTGTACAATGCACTTATTGTTTATGGATGTTCTTGTATGAATGATAAACTTCAAATTTAAAAAGTTGAAAATGTTATTAATTCAGTGTTGTGGAAAACATACTAATTAATTTTTTTTCCGTTCCTTAATCTTCAATATTAGTTTTCTTCCTCAGGATGATATTTCATGAGGAGGTCCATGGGGGATTAAAACTGGTATCTAGAACATCATTTGAAAAAACTGTGTAGTCCAAGTGAGTGATAAAGAATTGCACATTTTAAGGAGATTTGCCTGCTCCCTTCCATTGCTTTCCCATCATCTGTTTGTTGTCATAGCAAGGCTAGCCTCTTATTGGTCCTTTCCCTTTCCCAGGGAGATTCTTATTGTTAAGCAGTTGATTTACTCCTAAGAACTATCTAGAGAAATTATGATCCAATGTAATTCCTCAATTGTTTCATGAATCTGTGAATCAAACACTTGAAATACTAAAAAATCTTATTCTGACCAGACTATCATGACAGATTCAGATCCGATTCATCATCACTCAAATTCAAACACTTTTGTTATTTGAATATCCAACCTCTCATTATGGATTTTGGTTATGTTTTTCAAGAAGAAAAAAAACATAATATTCAGCACAAGAAAAATCTAATACTGAATGCCATCTCCCCAACCTTTTTTATTCCAACAAAATTTTGATGAACAGAATTTTGCAAAATTTTCCCAGCAAGAGTTATTGCTGCAACTTTCTGTTTTCTTTTCTATCTTGATCTTGTGTAGGCATGGTGAAATTCTTTCCAATTTTATGAGCTGTTAGACAATTTAACTTTTTCACTAATATTAACTTGATTTTGTGAAGTTATTGTTGTATAGTAATTAAAATTATTTTCAGAAATGTCAATTTAAAAAGTGATGATTTTGATAATTGTCTCTGGATATTTGAAAGAAGACAATAGAGATCTGATTATTAACTTAAAGTAATGAGATTTTATTAAATCATAAGTCAGATAAAATCACAACTTTGCTGAAATCTTATAATTTCACTAGAAAGACTTTACCTGTTCTGGCTCACTGTCACTACCCTGACTCTTTCTCACCTTTTTCTCTCTGCTCCAGTCACAACAGGTTCTTTCCCCTTCTGTTAACACATCAAAACACATCCTGCTTAAGAGGCTTCACACATCTTTCTTGGCATGAATCCTTCTTCTTCCATGTTCCATAACTAACTCTCTACTCTCTTAACTGAATCCTTTTCCACCTATGTTTGTAAAAATGACACCTACCTGGCTTTCATGACCAACCCACACCCTCCACCTACTCCTTATTTTTCCATAGCACTTATCACCCTGTTTGACTGGAAAGTTTGATGCCCATTTACCAGCTGTTCTTATTTTCTAGGCCAAGGAAGCTTATCATATTACTGAACTATGTTTTCAAAAGAAAAAGAAACTTTAGACTTGTCATTAAGAAATTTGGATTCTAAGCTCAGTTCTGTGACTCTTTCTAATTTGAGTGAGTGTGACTTTGAGTGAAGTATTTCCCTTCTCATGGCCTCAATTCCACATGTAAGCAGGATAAATAACAACAGATAAATAGTTTTCCTCATTTTCTCTGAGCCAGGGAGTCTTTCTTTTTACATGTATCTTCTTTAATCTTTGCATAACTTTTAAAAGCCATGCCTTCTTAGTCCCATTTAATACATTGGGAAACTGAAATGCAGAGTTCAAAGGACTTGCAATTTTTTTTTCTCAGAAATTTTCTTGTTCATTTTTTATAAGAAATGCCAGAAGTTGGGAGTCATTTTATTCAAGAAGTTTCTCTGGGACACTAGGACATGCTAGTTGCCACTGAGCCCTTCAATAAAAGTGCAAAATGTGAACAGTATATTCATGTCATTATCTCATCACCATTTCTGTCTCACACCTCTCTTCCCCACCTCCAACCAGCCTTTCACTTCATTCTCATTGACAATACCTGACAGGCAATGGTGTGCCAAACATGTAAGTTGCAGGTCAGAGTACTAGGTAGTAATATGTCCCCAGGTAGAAAGGCAATTTTTTAATCTAATCAGTCCCATTTTTAATGGCTTGCAATCATATTCAAAAAAAAAAAAAATGAACCTTTTACCCTGTGACTAGAAGAGCATATACTTTCATACATATTTTAAAATAAAAGGAAAATACAAAAGACAAGTATTCAGTATTTCCTTTAACTTTTACTTTTCTCAACTCTCTAATGTCTACACTGATGTGAAATCATACATGAGATTAGAAATAGGACAACTTAATATTGATTATTTTAAATAAAATAAATTATTATCATTACTTTTTCCATTTTACAAAAGAAGAAATTACAAAATGAAGAGGTTAAGAACCTTGAGTACTTTCACACACAGGTACATGGTAGGACCAGCTCTCACATCTCCCACACATTTTTCACCGATCTGTGCCATTAACTGCCTTCAAAAGCTTCCATGCTTCTAGAAGAGATGTGTTTAAGGAAAGTCTAAGGAGAAGTGAATGGTGTTTCCTCACTTGCAATTCAGAGTGAGTTGCAGTTTTACTAATTGGCCAAGTGGTTTGTTTTTGCCCTTGGATACTCTAAGCTTAGTAGCTCCTTTGGACTAGATTGGTAGTAATATTTTCCTTGGAACTGCTACAACTAAAAGCCTGCCTTAGGCATTGAAAACTTTTGTGGGAATTACTGAAGCTATCCAACAAAGTAAAAAGAGAAACATTTAACTCTTGCTTCTCTAACGGAGAAATTAGAAAGAGTGCTGGCCTCAGAGGCATATCTCTCTCAGATGACAATAATCGCTTCTTCTATAACAGAGTTTTCAGGAACTGTATTGCAGTAAACTTTGGTGTTTTTTCCAATGCAGTGCTTCTGAGGAGAACTACGTAAAGTCATACAACAGAAAAGAGTCCATTCTCTCCAGAAATCCCTAACTAATTTTAACCTCCTGTGATAGAGTGCATCAATAAATCACAGTGAGTATGGATTTCCTGGGTTATCTGGACTTAATTTGATGCAACTTCTAAGTAAATGAAATTTGAAGATATGAAAAATATACTTTATTAGAAATCATCTCTTTGATATTAGAGGCAATTTTTAATTCCATCTTAAATATTTTTTTTCACATGGTCTCCTGAAGAGTCATCTGATGGACTCCTTAATCAGTTCAATTCCTACAAAAAGATGGAGCTCCTGAATAGTATTCTAAAAATGAAGGATTGCCATGGTCTATGTCTCCTAAGCCTTCCCTTGTTTCAACAAAACACTACAATGTTTCTTAAAAGCCCCTCTGCTCACAGAAGGGGCAAGTAACAAATTCACCATCATGTTAAAGGCCAGTCTGGCAGAAGTTTCTATTATTGGGGGTCTTCTCATTTGAAGTGGATAAGGTTAACCATGATATTTCAGGAACAAGTTCTAAGATAAGCCTGCACCTATACCCTTAACCTAGGGAAGAGAGTTAGGAATTTATTTGGCAAAAAAAGAGAAGATTGTACTAGATTTAGGCTTTGGAAACCAGATATAACTTAAATTGGTTAAAATTTCAGTGAGGAAATGTAAAAATTAAGTGTGTTAAAGAATAGTAAATGGCACAATCCAATACTAGGATACTCCCCAAATTCAAAGATGTTAGATAGTACAGGAATGTTAAACAATATGGATGAATTCATTGATAAAATTCTGAGGTGATGTTGGTCTAAGCAAAGGCATCCATTTTGTTCAAGTGCTGCTTTCCCAACTTCATATCTTTAAATTTTCTTTTTATTTAGAGCAAGACAAAACAGTATGGCATAGATTGGCTTTCATGGCTGTCTAGTATCTGCCTACAGATTTATAACTGAAAACTTTTTGTTTAAGAAGTGTGAATATTTCCTGGAGGTCATCTATATATTTATGTAAAGTAATGTGTGCTCCTCCCCTTCTTACAGTCTTTCACTAACTTTTCTTGACTTATTGCTTCTTTCCACATAGCCAAGGATACCCTGTTTTTGTCTTTCTTCCATTAGTAATGTATTGAAATTAAATTATAAGTAAGCACTTTCTCTTTTATGCTTAGCATTGATAACTGGAACTGTCATTCAGAGTTTTTAGTTATAATAACAAAACTAGTGTGATCATAGTTAACTAATTTCTTTTTTTGGGAGGTGGAGTGAATTAACATTCATGTTTTTTATAGATCATGTAGATTTTTAGGGTAAATAGACAATTTGAGTTGCTAATTTTGCAATATTTTCATCAGGAAAACCCATTATAATCTGTTTTTTAACTTGTCCCTATATCCTACTTCCTAAATTTTCTTCCTTCCTTTCCTCTTTCCTGTTCTATCCTGGAAACCTTTTTTTCACATCTGATTGGAGCAACACCTAATGAACATTGTCTTTTGTCCATACCAAATGAAAAGTAAAAATACAACTCTAAGATAAATTTCATACACCTTAAGGAATTTATTGAGTGTGTGTGTGCACTTTAGTCAACACATGTGCTAAAAAAATTTTACAGAATAATGAGACATGAATTTGTCAGATAAATTTTATATCAGTTGAGGGAAAAAAAGAAGAAAAAAATGATTCCATTCTTTAGGTATGAGCTGTTCAGTAAAAGAAATAATAATAAAATGAAGGAAGGAAGAAAAAAAATGGGAATTTAATTTTGCTTTTTTATCCTATACATGCTTGTTCTTGAAATGATTTTCTGTTGGCTGCAGTTGTGGCTGCCATATCTGGATTCAGATTTTGGAGAAGAGGGTTAGTAATATAATTTCTGATATTATCAGTATGTCCAACCTGGTTAGTGTTTGACATTCTAAAGAAAACCAAAATGAGAAAAATAAGACAAATAGGGACATATTCTCCCCATGTTACATTTAGAATGTTCACTAATATTTGAAAGTTTGTATTCATATATTACCAATGACTCTGAATACCATAACAAATGGTAATAATTATCCAGTTATAGCTCTGAAGAGCAGAGATATAAGAAATGACTCAAGTAGACTTTCAGCTCTTCAGCCTTTCAAATGTTTTAGTCTAAGCTTATACATAATTTTTACTCAAAGCTGAGACTGAAATTGAGCTTCAGAAAATCCCTATTAAAAATCTTGTATAATGTACTTAAATTGAGAAACAATATCTACTCATGAAAAAGGTGCCACTTATATAAACAATGAAATCTTCAAAGGGAAACACAAGTCTTTGTATGTGAAGATGGAGCTGTGCCATGCTCTGAATGACAGGTAAAGGAATAGAATGGTATCAAGAAGATGCTATGAGTGAATTCAGAGAGTTGGAATGAGCTCATAGATGGAGAGAATGGAAGCACACTTGGATTGCAGTTTTTGCATGGGTAGCACACTGAAGACAAAAATACCTTGAAAAGTGACTGATGTAATGTTTTCAGAGGATATTTTATTATGTTAGCAAAATTACAGTCGCTAGTACAAGCCATATTCAGGAGCTCAGTATTAGGATTCAGCTCCAAAGCTTCTTGCCAAGAAACTATTGGATGCTAGAAAATATCACTGGGAAATTGAAAAATTACTGTGCTTGTTAGTGTGGAAGTGGCTTTTGACACCAAACATTATGAATAATTAAAGCATTGCATTACCCTTGGAGATGAAAAGAACATGTGTGAAGGAGACATTGCCCATAGTTTGCTGTACACCTAAGGGAATTCATTGTTTTCTTCCCTGTTTCATGTGCCAGATGCAGATGCTAGAGTTTTAGGGGATCTATAAGTAGGGCTTGTTGGTATATTAGTAGGGCTGATCTAAAAAAATTACACTATTCTTATTAACTCAGTAGAGCTCATGACTGCAAGAAATCCTACCCTAAGCAGGGGTTCTTAACCAGGGATCTATAGTTTGAATTGTTGGTGTAGGTGTGATATATTTATTAAATAATACTCAGTATAATGTGGACTTAGTAAGGTGTCTGTGGTTTTCACCTGACTGGCAGTGATCCCTGGAACAAAAAACATTAAGATTCTCTACCCTACAGAAACACTTAACAAGTACATATAAACCTTTAAACATTTGTTCAATCATATTGGGTTTTTAAAGTATGAAATAGAATGAAGATGAATCTATCTTTGATTATGCAGTCTTCCTGAGTGCTACAATTTAAGGGATATCTTGTAGGTTCAACTGTCTGAATTCAGAGTCTGACAGTCTCTGAAGTATCAGATCCTGGAGACTCATCTATTTCTTCAGATGTGTAACAAATCAGTATAAGAGTAAAGATGATACTTCCCATTTTAATTTTCTAAACAGGAGATTGTTTTCCAACTTGGCAAAGCTTAGGAGCCCTGCCTATATTTTAAGAATCGAAAAAATTATTATATCCTACAATACTCTAAGATTCTTCATTATCATGTCTCTCTTAACTTTTGCAAGTCCTTCTTAAATATTTGCCCTAAAAATTTCTGGAATGAAGAAGGGTATGAATGTAGGTATATAAGTTTAGATGTAAATATTTTTAATAATCATTATTCTTATTAATAAAAGCATAATCATGCCTTCAAACCTAACATTCTAGATCAAATGTTTTAATGGTATTTATTAAGTGAGAGGAAGTCTTTCTGCCATCAAAGAAACATGTTCTTTCCTTTACAAGTGACCAGTTTATTTTAGTATTCTAGATACAATATTCCAAAACACAGATCAAGTGGCTAGGAATTGACATTTAATAATTGACATTAAAAAATATAAACATAGGTAATTTTTTGGATTACTAATTTATCCATTTTCCTGTTGGAAAAAAAAAACAGCAAAATAGAACATTCTACTTAATCCTTCACTCATAAGGCAGAGATTGTTAGCTTTGTTTATAAATATTCTAGTCCTATCCTTTTTTGGCAAATGGTTATATTATATTTTCTAGACACCTTGTGGAAATTTATGATAGTATTTTGTAAAGCTTAATAATGGTACTTCAGTACTTCCTGCAACCTATCAATTGCTTTTTTAGGAGACATGTTCAAAAATGTTTTAGTAACATTGCTCATAATAGTCAGAATATTTATTGATAGGGTAATGGATGAAGAAATCTTGAGTAATCACAAAATGAAATATAGTATATAAGTGAAAATAAATCCATAGCTATCTTTAACAATCAATGTAAAACTTAGTAAGCTAATGTGGATTTTTAAAAAAGTCATTTGCAGAACGCTGAATTCAGTATGCTAAATTCAAAAATGGGCAAAACTAAAAAAAGTGTGATAAATATATTTAATTTTTTAAAATGCAAGATGATTATACATTTAAAAATCAGGTTACTGGTCACTTTTAGGATTAGAATGGTAGCAGGATAGAGAAGATTCTCATAGATAGTTTTAATTATTTGCAATATTTTCAGTTCTTGTAATGGGTGGTAAGTTTACAAGTATGAATTATATTATATAAATAAATATTTAAAAGCAATCATATCGAAAAATGAAAAAAGGTAAAACAGGTGAGTTATGGTTGAATTCTGCCATTCATATTTTATTATACATACTGGTTTCCTCTTTTTATCTGGTTACTCTGCTTCCTTTGTGTTTTAATCAGGCTCTCTCAATTTTCCATCATAAGAGTATAGGCAGGAGCTCTGAGTTTATCTTCTCAAAAGCTTTTATAGGAAAAGGGAATTGAATTCCTTCAATAGTCCAAACAGAATTACTGACTTTGCAACTAATTTGTTCATACATCCCAGTCTCAATCATTCCAACTTGGGTGAAGAGACAGTTTCTGATTGTCTAAGCAGGAGTCATATTGCCATATTTGGAAGACAACAATACCCAAATCATATATACTGAAAATGGAGAAGATATGGTTCCTTAGAGGAAAATCACAGTTCAGTTACCTGAAGAAGGAAAATGTAGAAAACCCATTCTTTCCTGAAACTTTACTCTTTTGAATATCATTACTCTTTCATGATTTTACTCATGATTCTTTAAAAATGCTTCTTGAGCTCCTTCAGGGACACTTCTCTATCTCTCCCAGTTTTTCAATTGTTGGTATATGCTTACATTTTCTGTTGGCTCATTTGCACAATCTCTCTATCTGTTTTCCTTGGGTGATCTCATCCAATCTCATGATATAGTCTCTTATTTACAAGTACTGATTCCCAGATCTAGTTCTGCAGCCCTGATTGAATTTTACACTTTTAAAAATCCAACTCTCAAACTGAGTCTGAAAGACATCACCATCCCAAAGTCCTCAAGGTTGAGAAATGAGGAAACATAAGGGGGGTGGGATGCAACCATGGACAAAGCAAACTTATTAATATTGTAGTAATGGAAGAACATGTATCATTGATATAATGATAGTGGTTATCAAAGGTTCTCAGGGGAGGGGGAGGGAATAATAGGTGGAACATGGAACATTTTTAGAGCATTGGAATTAAGTGCAAACCACAATGTAAACTATGGACCTTGGTTAGTATCAATGCTTCAATATTTATTCATCAATTATCACAAATATACCACACTATTGTAGAATGGTATTAATAGGGGAAGATGTGAAAAAGGGAGGGAGAGGGGTATGTGGGAATCCCTTATGTTTCGTAAATTTTCTGTTATCTAAAACCTCTTTAAAAATAAAGATAGATATATGTAGTGTATATATGTATATATATATTTCAACTCTCTACTAAACATTTTCACTTGTTTATCTTCTGGATACCTGAATTTCAACCTGCTTGCATTACCTTACTATTAATTCTAAGCTCCCCACACTGAATACCATTACTTAGCCATTAGCTATGTCTTTTATCATCATTGTTTTCTAATACTCCCTGGATTTCAAATTAGGCTAGTGTGTAGCAAAAGTGTGGAAAGAGAACAAACTTTGGAATAAGACAGTCATGGGTAACGAACTCAGTATAGAACTTATTAAGTGTGTAATCTGGGTAACCTACCTAATTTCTGTGTGCATATGTTTTCTCTCCTATAAAATGTCATCATTGAGGAGAACTTCCAGGAAAATGGTATAGTAGGGAACTTGAGGACTCACTCCACCCCCAAAACTGTTAGTGGACAAGAAGGAACAGTCTGAAACAACTGTTCTGGGGCTTTAGAGACCAGGGTTGCACTGTACATCATCCAGGGAAGAGTGTGAGAAAGAGGCTGAGAAACTGCAGTAAAAAATTGTGAGTAGCTTGCTCCACAGTGACTGCTGGCTCCCATCCCTCACCCTGGATGTGGGCTTAGAGTTCAGTCCCTGACTGGCTGCTACTCGTGGAGAGGAACTTGGAAGTTCTATTCCCCAAGATTGGGGAGGTGGGGACATGGTTGAGTATTGATCATGGTTTCTGATTGATGAATTTGTATCACCGATTCCTGGCTCTGAGCAGCTGTTCTGCTTTCCCCAGACACAGATGGCCATAACCATTGTTTCAATCCTCCCTAGCAGGGGCAGAGAAGGTGAAGGTTTGAAGATAGCACATCCATAGGACTGGGGGGAAGAGTTTGGTGAAGAGTGTCCATCTTCTAGGAAGATCAGGAAAGCACAGCTTCTGGCAATCATCATAAAGACTTCTAGCATTCTTCCTGACTCCCTCTGCAGAGTTTTTTAGAGCAGGTCTGTGTCCCCTTCATGGATAAAGAATGCACAGACAGCAGTCTCCATCATATCTCTTATTTGTTAACCTGTTTGACCTCTGCACAAACTAAAGGCATTATGGTGGATGTTAGTGGTGTTAGGAAAATCACCCACCTGTTAGGTAGCCATCATCCAGACCTCATGTATCCCCACCTCCTTCTCTGGGGAAGCCACTAACATTTGCTAAGTGGACATCCAATGTCCTTTCACTATCCCCACCTCTTTTATATTGTGTGTCATTCCATGACGTGGAGGAGGTATTAAGTAAAGAAAAGGCCCAGCCAGACCTTAAATCTGGAAACAGGGAAAAAACAGTCTCAAATGTTATGCTTATCAACAAGACAGCACTATGGGTTGTGGTGAGCTGACTGCAACAAGATGACAACAAGATGATGCCATGAGATGATGCAATGAGGAGACAAAATGAGGAAACACAATGAAAGATACAACAAGCAGGGAACAATAGTGGATCAAGCAATTGGGCACCTCCCTCCCACATGAGAGAGAGGTCCCGGGTTTGGTTCCCATTGCCTCCTAAAAAGAAGCCGAGCAGACTGTGAGTGCAAACAATGGGGGGGTGGGGGATAAATAAATAAAACTAAAAATAAATTTATCAGAGTAGAAGTTCTCAATGGCAGGACACTATCTCCCATCAGTGGATAAAAGCTACATTCAAACAATATAGACAGAATTCTTTAATCCCATGTAATAAGGAGTGGGCTGAGCTCCAATCTATCGACCTCAACCAGGAACAGTTTTTGGCCACCTGACAGACCCAATTGCTCTATTGGACTCTGTGGTATATAAATGACAAGGAGAGTAGTTGCCCTTTCTAGACTCATTATTCTGTGCAATAAAGGTATAATTTACTAAACCTTTCTGTTTATGCCCTGAACATGTGTTTCCATGATGCATCATTGTAGCAACTTGCTGTACAAGTGGGGCTTGAATCACAGCTCTTTTTTCTGAGTCTTTTGCATTTGATGAATTCCGTAAACATGGCCACATGGTGAATTCATTCTTCTTGATGTCATGAATAGAGAGGATCAAAATCATTTTATTTTTATATTGAAATTTAAAAAGTGTGTGGTCACTGCTATTCTCCAGGGCAATGTTATTTCCTCTTTTTCTTAATTTTTTTTTCAGAGAATTTCATATTTTGACCATTTTATTCAAAATATATGAATGGAATCATGCTAATTGAATCTGTGACATGGGATTGGCACATATGCTAATTTCTCCAGTAAGATAAATATATGTCATATAATGGGAGAGAAACCCTATGAAGTTTCAGGAAATTGTAAAATGGGCAAAAATTTTCTCATAATCTCAGAATTCACTGATCTTGCCATGTACTCCATCACACATAAATGGCTTGATAGAAGAGAGAAAGGCCTATTAAGGGCTTAATTAAGGAAGTAGCTAGAGTTCAACTTTGTGAGGACTTAGGATGTCATGGAACATAGTGGGAACATAGTTCTCAGAACCAAATATATGCTCTGAACCACTACCTGATATGTGGTGTTGTGCCCCTATTATCCTGATATACATTATTTTTGGGTTCAGTAAGTGGAAGCAGAAGTGATTCCATTTATCCCCTAACAGAGTCTTCAGTTTGACCAAGGTAGAGGTTCTGTTTACTGGAGAAACTACCCCTGGTGAGGACACAATAGGGATACCATTGAAATGGAACCACCATTTTATGTTCCTCATATTAGCAAACCAGTAGGAAAGAAAACTACCTATTCTGGTTGGTGTACTCAATTCTGATTATAGTGAGAGGTACTCATGCTCATTTAAAGGTGGGACAGTGAGCACTATATTCAGAACATAGAGGATTCACCAGAGCATGCTTTAGTACTTTTACACACAAAGAACTGTAAATGGGCCATTGCATCAATTCAGTCGTTTCCCCCCCCCACCCCCCCCGCAAAAGCCAACTATCAGCTTGGACTGTTGGATATCATATTTTCATTCATCCCACCAGGCAAAAATCCAAACAAACTGAAATGCTGTCTAACAATGAGAGTATGGGTTGTGAAGGAGAAAGACGATCTGTATCAATTACAGCTCTGGGAATTACTCCTGCAATAAATAATGTAGCTTAGTTCCATTTACTTTTTCAGATCTGGAGAGTATGGAAATGGCTGGCCACTATCCTAGAGATGATTCTGTAACT
>JAQZBX010035944.1:0-17052 GCA_029593785.1 Cabassous unicinctus
TCTTCAATGCGAGGAATGGATGCAGTTTGAAAAATACCACACTTTCAAAGTTTGAGACTTTATATAGACTTCTTGTTCTGATGTCAGATCCCTGTTCACCAAACAGCTAGGATTCTAGCTTGCATGGGTGTTGCATTGACTTTAATTTATTGAAAAATACGATTTTTTGTAAATATCAGATCAGTGATACTGGTGTTAGTGTTGTAATCAGGTTAAACCCACTTCCATTAAAGTTGACAGAATTATAGAAGGACAATATTTTTTAGTTTATGAATTCTACTTTTCAAAACATAAAAGCTGCAGGTGGGATATAATCTCATACATGGATTTTTCGTGTCCGCTGTCTTGTGTACTTTTGTACTTAACCTTGTACAGTTATTTTCATCTCTTGAAACATGAAAGAAACGTTACGTAGATGTTCTTTAGAAGATCTAGCCATTTGGTATATAATCCAGCACAAAGATGCTGGGTGGTGATGATAATAAAAATGGTTTTCTCAAAACTGGTGTTAAGTTACCTGAAATTCTTGTTTTGAATTTGTTTTATGGTTTCTGTAGCATTTTGCAATTGCTATTAGAAAACCGTGGCTAGAAATTCCCTTTTTTCTTTGAATTTTAAAATCAGTTAGCTATGCTGTAGGCAATACCATGGGTGAGCAAAAATGTAAAAGGAAAATGGGAAAAACGACTTATTAATACTGTTTTCCTACTAATACAAGAGATGGAATTGGTGTACAGTATTTGTAAACTATTCCATGTTATTCAGGAAATAGATACATGCATTAAAGGGATGTACGCACTTTTATTTTAATAAAGTGCCTTATAACAAGTCCTTCGTATGCCCTTTGCTCATTATCCCTTTGAAATCTTTTAGCATAATAAACTAGACTAAAATGCTAAACACTAGAAAACCACTCTGTCACTACTACAGTTTTTCACTAAATAGAACACAATTTACTCGTTGGCTTTCGCTAGAAAATTGCTTTGGAAAGCATCTCTATGTAGGAGCACAATACAAGGGAAGAGTTAACTGTCTTGCAAACTTGTTTTTTTTTAGACATTTTTGTGATACCTGAAAGTCAAGTGGTTGGGTTATAAGATTTTTACTGTATTTTGGTAAATGTTTTAACTCGTTTTTCCAGAGCACAGTAGGCAGTGACAGAGCCAAGCTTTCAAGGGAAATGATACCATGGGTCATTACTTTTTGGGTCACACAGACTCACATTTTCCATTTAGGCCTGTCTCAAACCTATCAAGTTTTTTCTTTGTTGCTGTTTTTTTATATATCCGTAGAAGGGAAGTGCACATTCCCAGAAGTACTGTGATACCAGGCTGATGAGTGGAGTGGGTGGAGCAAGCCCCTTTTCCACCTCCCTGTTCCAAAAATCAATTTAATATGCTGTCCTCACATAAAGGATATATCAGATATTAAACTGATAAGAACAGGTACTATACTTGATCTTAGCCAAAAGGCCGAGAAGCCATGTCAGGTTTTTTTGTGGGCCTGCTTAGGCAATGTGCATGCAAAACCACAGTTTCTAGAGTATATTAGGAGCTGTCTGTACAGAATGAATGATAAGGTCCCTCATATGTTTAGCTTACATTATACAGATAATGTAAGCCACATGATTTAGAATATTCTAGTAGCAAAATTTTCAAAGCTACAGAATTTTAATATATTTTGTACAAACGTTATTTCAACAAAGTCAGTATATGTGTGTGTGTATTTTAGGAGGTACTAGGGATTGAACCTGGGACCTCATACATGTGAAGTGTGCACTGAACCACTGGCTATGCCTGCTCCACTGTAATCAGTATTTTTAATTGATGTATTAAGCATTATTTTCATCCTTGAAATCCAGTGTATTTTGTACATTTCAATTCAGACTAACCATATTTGTAGAGCTCAATAACCACATGTGGCTAGTGGCTATCATTGGACAACACATCTAGAGGGAGGTACACGGGACAGTTACATGATAAAACTAAGCACTTACAGAAGCACAAAAGAAAAGTTAGTTGGCTAAGGTGGAAATAGGTTATTAAGGGAGACACATTCCATAGTTTTGTGCTTTCTTTGAACCTTTGCTTACATATCAGTTACAGCTTTTCAGTAGGGCTTATTTCATTTAGTAAATAAAGACCTGACAAATATTTAAAGTAGTGCAATTAGAAAAAGCTGAGAAGTAATTGTGAAGAGCCTTGTACTCCATGATGGATATTTTGGGCTTTATGCCTGTAAGCCAAAAAGACCTAAATTGCTGTCCAGAAGCCATTCTGAAGTTAAAATGTCTAGACTGGGCAGGAAGACCAGAAGAAAGCGATATTTCAGGCAAGACATGTTGACTTAAACAGTGGGAAAACAAATGGCTTTAGAATTTGGAGGAAATCTGAAAGAACAGGATTTGGTGGTTGTGTACAGAAGGTGTTGGTTTCCAGCTTGGGTGATGGAACATTAAACCGAGGGACATACTATTTAAGATGTAGGTTGGTGGAAGCAGATGGGAACAATATGTTGTTTTATACATAATTAAAAGTTGAATAATGGAGTTCCACAGGTCTAAAGTATGTGCTCAGAAATAGCATTTCTATGTGCTCCTGCTCTTATTTCTCCTACTGGCCATTCATCAGTATCTTCAGTTGTCTCAGCCTCAACCCAGTCCTTTTGAGTTTCTCAAGACTCAGTCCTAGACTTTCTTCTCACTATTCTGTGATCTTCAGTGTTACCCTCTATCATTGTTTCAGTTACTTTCCTTAAAAACTTGGTCAGCCAAATGTTAACCTTTAGTCAGACCTTTTCTCCCAGCTTGGCCCAAATATCCAGCAGCCTAATATACACCACCTGCGCCTCAACTCTTTCCTTCAGTAAGCCATTGATGTTGTCTAACCAAAACACTTTAAAAAACGTCTTCCCCCAGTTACTACTTTACTGCCTATAAAGTTACCTTGAAATACCAAGTGCACAAAAGTATTCCTTTGCTCCCATAACTGGTTCTCTATCTCAACCATTTATTCAACCAGTTCTAGAATCCTAGAAAATATACATGACCCATTTTCTCTCATTCGCCAAATCCAACCCATCTATGAGGTCTGTTGCTTGAATTTTATCTTTTAAATATCTTCTACTTCTAAATACCCACTTCTCTCTTCTACCATTAACACTGCCCTAGTCCAAACTACCATTTCTTAAATACTACAAAAACCTCTAACAATCTGTTCATTAGCCTCACAGATTTTCACTCCATCTATCTTCAATGCTTTCTCTACCCTGCAATTAGGACCTCTTAACAAAATGTAAATTTGCTGGTCATAAATACATCTCTTGTTTAAAATGTTTAATAAATGACTTCCCAACGTTGGGAGTGGGAGAGAATCCCTAAAGTATTCTGCAACTTGCCTAATATTTCATCCTCCTCTTGCACCACTGTCTGCCTTTTCATTCCATATGAGGTTTCTTCAGCCTAAGATGTTCTTCATTCCATCCTCCATGCTTTCACCACCAGCCTGACTTCCTAATCGTTCATATTTCAGTTCAAAATTCACTTCTTCCCTGACTCCGGCAGACTATGTCAAGTTCTTTTGTTACACATCCATTAACTTCCTGTGTTTTTATTTCATATTATTTCTTAATATGAATACCCACCAACACCTCCACTCGACCCAGCCCGGAGAACATAATAGTTAAGGTTATTTTATTGTTTGTTTCACTAAACTAAGCTTCATGAGAGCAGGAGTTTCTCGATTTTGCTCACTCTTGTATCCTCGGGTCCTAGAATAGTGTCTGATCCATTGGAGCGGATAAATGTTTTTGAACGAATAAATGAACAAAAGCAACTCCAGAAAGTTTCAGCAGATAATCTAAAATAGTATAATCTAGCTAGTTTTACACGAAAAGTGAAACACGCCCAATAAACTGAAGTAGCTTGTCTAAAATCACAAAGGTGGTCTGTGGCAAAGCTGGAGTTCTTTATTCCATTGTTGATGTTCAGCACGCCCACCACAATCTGTTAAACCATGCGGCGTGCTCTTGATTTTTCAGCCTTAGATGCACAGCAGGGACGAGCCTTATTGTAGCAACACGCTGATCTAGCCAGTCTGTCTTCACGTTTAAAAGGGCCAATCCCGGTATGCAATGCAAACAATGAGTTAGTAGCTTGGAAACCACGAGTCCCGGCATGCCATACGCCGAGCAGCCTCGGAAGAGGGTATGGGATGCCACTGCATTCTGGGAGTTGTAGTCCCTCGAGACTGGCCCGCCCCGCGCGCGTGCAGCTCCGGCGGCTCGCGTTTGGAGAAACCCTTCAGGGTGGTTTAACGCGGCCCGAGCCCTTGCGAGCCGTGCCGCCCTACAACGTGCGCCCGGGCCCGGCGGCCGGCTCTGCCTCTTCTCGAATCTTTCCCACAGCCTAAAATGGCGGCGGAGGTGGATTTTGGCGACCTAGAGCTGTTCGAGGCGTTTGATCACCCAGAGGAGTCGATTCCGAAGCCCGTTCACACCCGCTTCAAGGACGACGACGGCGACGAGGAGGAAGAGAATGGAGTCGGTGACGCGGGGCTGCGGGAGCGGCTTCGGCAGTGTGAGGAAACCATTGAGCTACTCCGCGCCGAGAATATCCTTCCCGCTCGCTGGGCCCCTTCACACAGGCGTGTGGTCCCCGCTTTCCTTGGGGGGAGGGGGCAGGCGGAAATTCCACGAGGGCCGGAATTCCAAGGAATTTCTCTCGCCCCGCAGGCGAGCTGAGATTCCAGGGTTCCTGTTGCGGAAGCTGC
Source organism: Cabassous unicinctus (assembly GCA_029593785.1). NCBI lineage: Eukaryota > Metazoa > Chordata > Mammalia > Cingulata > Chlamyphoridae > Cabassous > Cabassous unicinctus. The sequence continues at coordinate 4,770 of JAQZBX010035944.1, forward strand.
CCCCGGGCCTTAGCGCAGCCCTCTCCCCTTCCGGGAACCCGTAATCGGGACTAGGTCGCTCCGCCTGCCCCCCAGTTTGGTTCTGGTTTTTAAAATTGTTTTAAACCCGTTTCAACTGTTAGATTGTAGACTGTTCACCACTTCTCTTCCTCACCTTAGGGTCGTTATCCGACTTCGTTTTGCAGGCAGCTAACGTTGATGCGATCTTGTTATAGTTGTATATTAGGAAATACTCAGACCATGGCACAGAGCTCTGCTTAACTTTTTAGTTTGAAATAATTTCAAACTTAGAAGTTTCAAAAATAATACAGAATTCAGAGACCTGCAATTATACTCCCTACCCAGATAGCCAAATTAACCAACTTGTAACATTTTGCCACATTTAGATGTTTTTATGGCGGGGCAAAAAGTTTGTGGTCCTGGGATGCGGAGTTGAGGGATTTCAGGGTTCCGGGCACGCACAAAAAAATGGTGCTTAGAGTCCTTCCACTTTGAACTAGCTTCAGTGGTGAAGATGCACTGTAACGCTCTAGGAAACAGGCGCCAAGTAAATTAACGTTTTGCTTTAAAGTTACATGATTACAGCCCTTTTAGCAATATCTGCTAGTATGTTTTTCTACGTTCTTAGTTATTACTGTTTTTACTTTATTTTGGTTCAGGTAGTTTCCTTTTAAAGTTAAGAGACCTCAAAGTATATGATCTTTTAAGGTTTTCAGAGCCTGATTTTTTTTTTCATGATGCCTTTTTCTCAACATATTATTATGAAAATTTTCAAAATACAAAAAAAGATGAAAAGCTTGTACAGTGAACGTCCATAGATTCCGTCCTAGATTCTCAGCTGTTAACATTTTGCTGTACTGTGTTTGCTTTATCACATGTCATGATACCTTTGACCTGGAAACTTTTAAGTGAATGGATAGTTAGTTGTTGGCTGTTTAACTTTTGACAGGGACAAAAGTTTGTCTAACGTTTTTGTCCAGTCTGTTAGTCTTTTGAACTGTATGACTATGTCTTAGAATATATGTTCAAAGGGATGAAAACTATATTTTAATCGTTAGATCCAAATGCTTAGCCCTGCAACAAAACAGGAGCTAAGTGTTTCCGTTTAATGATATATTTGTGGGTCTTTTAATGTTCATAATATTCTAACACCAAATGTGACAGTAGTTGAATTTTATGAGCATTGTGATTCTATAAATTTTAATGAGGGTTTATATTCCTTGACAAGTAATAACATCAAGAACTTAAAAGAAAATTGAATATTCTGACTCGACCGAGGTATGAGATCTTGAAATAACACCACAGTTGTTTGTTATTATGTATCTTGATATTTATATTTAATCATAATTTCATTGTATAAAGAATGTTTACAATATTGTATTGATTGGACTCGTCTAGCAGTGTACATAAGTTGTTTTTTTTAAGTGATCAGAGTAATGATCTTTATTTTAACTTGTGTGGATAAAATGGGAGCTATTATAACTGTGCATTGGACTTTTGAACTGATTTATTGGGTGAAAACATTTGTGAAATGCAATACAGAAATTTTTTACTTAAGGTTCATAATAACAGGCAAGTTGTCAACCCAGCTGTTCCTGTACAACAAACATTGTGGGGAAGTTAGAAATAAAATCACAGTATTAATCTAGCTGAAGGCTTAGTTACACAATTAAAATGTGTACCTGAAGTTGTTCAAAAATAGAAGAAACAACGCACTTTAGAGAATTTTAGAAGAATAAGTAGTGAGCTTTAGAAAAAAAGTAGAGGCAATAGATTTGTATCTCAGTATCTGATCTAAGCGAATAAGGAGATTAAGGGCTATTATCTTTTCATAAAAATTCTTTTTTAACAGATCACAAAATCTAAAATATTTGTTAAAGTACAAATTAATTATGTGGGACAGGATTTGGAGCATTTCATGACAGTTTCACATGCACTTTTTTGTCCCAAGTATCAGCTTGAGTCACCAGCTACATTGGTGACTAAAGGTTAAAATTTGAGAAATGCCTTACTCTCTCTGTGAGCGCACTTAGTGGATCTAAATTCATTTTTTATTAGGTATCAAATGTATTAACTATAACTAGAATTCCTCACAGAAGTCATGATTTTTATATATTTAAAGATATTCTATTTAGGTAGGAATAAGTTTTCTAATTGGAATTGGTTTAAACATGAACTATTTATTTAAAAAGGAGTGAGTTCAAATGATTGCAGCATTGTAAGGTTTGGCAGTTTATAAGAAGAAAACATCAACATCATGAAAAAGGAATAAATTATAATTTTTCTAAAATGAGTGAGCTCTATATTGCCAGTTAAGGCATTCTACAGAAAACCAAGGAAAAATGAGAAATTATTTAGATAAAATTTTTGTCACAAGGCTCTTGGTTTAATCCTTGTTTTCTGAACTGTCATAATCAAAAGTTTCTCTATCCCCCCCCAATAAACATTATATATTTTTTATGATTTCTTTTTATTTTAATGTTTTTTATTAGAGGAATTGAAGCTTACAAAACAATCATGCATAAAGTGCAGAATTCCCATACATCACCCCTCCACCAATACCTTTCATTGTTGTGGAGTATTTGTTACTGGTTATGAAAGAACATCATGAGACTATTACCACTAAGTGTGGTCCGTAGCATACATTTGGTATATTTTTTCCATACAACATTATGTATTTTTATAAGCTAAAGTCTTTGCATATTGAAACAAGTCTCTCAACTTTTCCGTATTTTAATTTTTTCCTTCATGATGTGAACAACTCCAAATGCAGGCTGATTTATTTCACATGCTATACAGGTGAGGCCTATGAGGCAGGTGAGAAGAGCTGGAATCAGGGATTCAGCTCGTCTCAGGTTACTGAAGCAGTACACTGCAAGTTTACGATCTGAATTCTTGTTCTTTTTTCTTTTTCTTTCAGTATTTGAAAATCAAATCCAGCAATAGTATAATTTTTACTTCTCTGCTTTAGAATCTTGGATTTGAGGCATTTAATGCCTTGTTCATTGCCCTCCAAAGCTAACCATTTATTTATAAAATGTTTCCATTTTGCTGTATACTTACAAGCCAAAATTCACTCCAATTCTTTTCAAAACATACTTAATGTTCCTGTAACCTTCTGGTTTGTAAGAAACCAGCCATTAAGTAGAGAAACTTTTTGAGACCTGAAAGATTACCTGCAGTTATTAATTTTTTTAAGCATTTTTAAAAATATGTTAAGTAGGGGATACTTCTGTGTAAAACAGTTTTGCATAGGTGGGATTGGTGAAAACAAGTTTTTCTTTTCTTGAAAAAATGAGTTCTTGTCCTCATTTGTAAAATATATGATTGATACTTAAGATTATATATATTGATATTTAAGAGTTTTAGAAGTTGTATGTATGTATGAAGTTCTTATTCATACATAATCAAGTTTTACTTTAATTTCTTCTAAGAGTATGTTTTAACTTCTGTTTTAGTGGAATATTGGTGAACAATACTAAGTTAGATGGACCTTTGTTACAGATTCTATTTATGAACAATGCTATTTCAAAGTAAGTAATTTTTCCTTTTCCTAAATATAATAATGTGTTTATGAAACAATGTCTTCCATAAATACGCTGTTTTCATTCATACTTCTATCATCTATATTCTTTTACTTAAAATGTTCCTAGAGTTAAAATTTATGGGGTAATGCTTAAGTACAAGACATTGGAGTCATTCAGACCTGAATTTGAATCTGGACTCCTGCTTTCTACATATGTGAACCAGGACAAGTGACTGAACCTCTCTACATTTCAGTTTCCTCACTGGAGGACAGGATACTAATAGTCACTCCCTTTTAGGTGGCTAAATAAGCAACTAACTGTAAGAGCCCCATAAATTACCTCTAGTAGAAATCACCTCCACCACCACCACTAATATTAATGTTAGCCATTTCTCTCCCCAAATCAGGTAACTGAGTTGTCCATCTTGGTATCTTCAAAGCTTGCCCACCTGATAAGTTTTTTAATAACAAAACTAGACCTTTGCAAGCCTTCCGGCATGCTTGAGTCTGGGGTGACTGGGTGCATTCCTGCAGTGCTTGCCAGAGTGTTCTGAAATAGTTTGAGGCCTTGCCCTGTCTCTTCCTCAGAGCATGGCATAGACATTTCAGACAGTTGTTTGCCCTATTCTGAGTCACTTACTCATGTTGTTATCCTATATACTGGCCAAGGTAAAGGAGATAAAGAGAAGCATAGATAGAGTCTTACCTGTGTGCTGACCATTACCTACTTATCACAGCAAAGTGGAAGCTGACGCTCTGAGCCTGGGGAAGCTGGGTGGGGAATGCAGCAGCAGCAGCAGCAGCAAGGTGCTATCTCCATCAGACTGGAAGCCAGGTCTGCTGGAGCTCCTGGCAGCCTGATCTCCACATCATTCACCTGGTGTTTCTCCTGCAGAACTCCAAAAGTGTCAGAGCTAGAAGAGACCCAAAAGATCACCTAGTCTGTGTGGGAGGAAAGTGAGTCTAAGAAATTGTGGCTGCCCAGTTGCACCCTAACAGGATCTGGGTACCTTTGTCACCTCCTGAACTGAGCAATAAAGAATATTTAATGAATGTGGTTTTTAACCTGGAGAACTCAAGAAAGTAGACCTCAGTATTTTTTCTTGTATTGCATTTTGGTTTAATTTTTCTGGTTTAATATTGATGTGGTTGTTTCCTAATATGTACAAGAGAGTAGGAAATACAAGGACTGGACACACTGATTGCCTTTGTGTTACGGAAACTGGTGGCTAGGAGATAGGATAGGAAGGAAACTTTATATTATGTAAGCCTTTTTATTTATTTCGAATTTTGACCCATGTACATGTATTTATTTGCAAATTAAATATATAAAATTTTAAAATATAATAAATTTATTCTTTGAACAAATATTTGGTAACTATTATATGCCAGGCACTCTGCTAGGATTTCATAATCGTTTCTTTAACTTGACAACAATATGTTATCATTTCCTAAGACTGGGTTCCTGGAATGTTACCGAATCAGTGATTTGATAAACCTCTGAAAAACAAAATAACCACATTTGCACATGACATCTTATAATATGCATAATACTTCAACCTATTAAATGTTTTGCTTTGGGTTCTGACCATTTTGTCCTCTTATGCAGGCAATATCATCAAGAAATAGAGGAATTTGTATCAAATTTAGTAAAAAGATTTGAGGAACAGCAGAAAAATGATGTGGAAAAGACTTCCTTTAATCTTTTGCCCCAGGTATTTCAAATTTAAGAGACTTTAAGATTAGTAAGTTATGCTTTTTACTGCCAATTATTAGGCCAAATGGATCCTTTTGAATCAAAACCGGAGTGTTCATTAAGATTGTGAGTTCCTCTCCCATCCTTGAACAGGCTTCCTTCCTTAGCCTCAGGCAGGCCAGTGCAGCCAAGGGGTTGCTCCTTTGCTCAGGGGAGGCATTCAGACCTGGCTACGCACAAAACTAAAGCTCTTTTTCCAATCCCTAACTTGGGCACATGTTTTATGTTTTTTTGGGCAGAGAACTGCAGGGCAGGAAAAAAAAAAATACATGTTTCTGTGGTTTATATGAGATAGATTCTGTTTATCTAAAACAGACTCATGTAATGAAATAAGTATTTGCCCTTTTTTCCCTCTACTTTTTTTTATTTTTTATTTTTTTGAAAGATTTATTTATTTACTTGATCCATTTTAAAGCCCCCCTTCCCCATTTGCTGTTTTGTGTCCATTCACTGGGCAATTCTCTGTGTCTGTTTCATCTCTTCTCATCCTCCTCCTCCAATCTTCACCAGAATTCGATCCTGGAGACCTCCGATGTAGGAGAGAGGTGTTCTGCCATCTGCGCCACCTCGGCTCCTGGTATTCGGAGCTTTTGGAGCATCTCGTCTTGTCTCTCTCCTTTTACGTCATCATCTTGCTGCCTGGCTCCCGGGGCCTGGCGGCTCACCGGCACACAGAGCCTGGCAGCCCATGCGCCTTCTATATATATTTTTATTTTACCGGGAGGTCCCGGGGATCGAACCCAGGTCCCTCCATATGGCAGACAGACGCCCCCCCACACACACTTCTTTAAAAGAAAATCAATAACATGCCCAAAGAATTCCCATAATTTCACTGTGAATATTAGAGCATGTACTTAAGTGAAAAAGAATAAATTATGATTTCTGAGCATTTTTTTAATTAAAAAATAAGGTAAATAGAGTCAACCTAAAAGAAAGGATCATCAGCTGTTCTCAGAGGTTGAAGAACACAATGCTCTGATTAATTAAATTTTTTGTTTATTACCTTCAGTTTTTACCTATCATACAGTTTTTAAAGAATCAAGACACACAATACATTCAACAATCAAAACCATACTAAGAAGTAATAAAATAAAAATAAAAAACATACTGAATATTATTTCATTTTTGAGTCAAGAAACACTTCATAATTTTTAATGGCTTAAGGGTTATCATGAACATGAATATTGACCAGTACTATAAAATTACATATTTTTTTATTCTATCTGGTTATCTGATTTCAAGATAAACTAAAGTCTTCCTTGCCAGTTTAAGCATTGAAAGTTCCATAATTAACATCAACACAAAAGTCATGGTGTATGCTAATGCTTCAGAAAAAGAACCTCCTTTAATTTTTAAATTTTCCCACTGGTAAAATTTATTAGAAAATAAAAGGAGTATGTTCAAATTACTAACATTTGAAATTTAAAGTTGTTAAAAATTGGTAGCCCTTTGTAACATTTGTAACATGTGTTTTTTCTTTGTATTAGCCATCCAGTATTGTGCTAGAAGAGGACCAAAAAGTAGAAGAATCCTGTGCTGTTCAAAATAATAAGGAAGCTTTTAGTGTAAGTTCAGACAATTTAGCTTTGAATTCTGCCAATATATGTTTTCCATCCTATGTCATTTGGGCAGCATTTAAATATTAAAGTGTTATAGTCATATATCATCAGATGATCATGTTCTTTTGTTAAAATTCTTGTAAAACAACACCGTAGACTTCAGACTTTAAATATTATAGTTTGCTTTTTAATAACTTTGCCTTGTGTCCTGTGAGCACAGTAGACATGCTTTGAAGGACTTTTTGTCCTGACCTCATTGCATTTATTTTCAAGGACATGGTTAAAGCTATAGAAAGCATGTTTATTGGATTTACAGATGGCATGAAGCTGAGAGAGATAACTAGCTAATATAACAGATGGCAGACTTGAAATTCAGAAATTTTAAGACTAGAATGGGGTGGAAAATGAAGCGTAACAGGGTAAACCTACATTTAGGCTAACTGCCTCTCAGAACATATGCAAAATTCAGGAGGCCTGTACAATGTAGTGGTGTAACTTTGCAGCTTGTAGATTTTTTTAAAAAGTCAATGCATTCTTGGATTCTATTAAAGGAAGACTAGGTTTCATGTTTATGAAGTTTTATGCCCCATTGATAGTCTATAATTTTAAAGACATGGGACTGCTGAGATGATGAAGAACCATAACTTTATTGAAAAGAAGAGCTGCTAGGAATATGACATCTTTGCAAATATGACAAAGGTTTTTTTGGAGGCAAGGTACTATTTTAGATCTTCTTTTTTAGTGCCAAGGGGTAGAATTAGGACCAGTGATTGAATTGAGTACAAGCAGGCACATTGAACTAACTTTTAGAAAACTAAAGTTTCTTACAATGAGAGATGTGAAAATGAAGTGAACTCCATGTTACTGTGTTACTTCAAAAAGTCTGAATGCCTTCAAAGTACTTTAAAGAAAGATTTCTGAATTTGAACTAGGTAACTTTTTATTTCTCTTCTAACACTGAGGTTCTGGGATTTAAAGTATACCTGTCTGGAAATTGGGAATTTTGTTTATTTATTTAACAAAGACTAACGAATATTTATTGAATACCACTTTGTGCCAGGGCTCATTCTATGTTCCAGGGACATAGCAATAAAGAAAAAACAAAAACAAAAAAGCCAGCAAAGTCCCTGTTATCATTGAATTACATTCTAGTGGGGGAAGGCAGTGCTCTTAAGAAAAACAAACAAACAAACAAAAACAGAACAGGGTAAGGAGTTAGAGTGTGGGGTAGGTGCTTTTCATAGAGAGTGGTTAGTGGTGGCCTCTCTGAACCGAGACCTGAATGAATTGAGGAAGTGAGCCATGCTGCTGTTTGAGTGAAGAGTTATTCCAGTGGTAGGAAAGTGAGTGGGGAGCCCTGAGACCAAAATAAACATTCATCTATTGCTCACTGTATATTAGGTACTGTTTCAGCTCATTACAGGTAATTCTCATGAAGGTCTTATTATTATTCTTCTTTTACAGATGAGGGAACAGACATAAAAAGCTAAATAACTCAGCAGTGGTCACTCAGTCAGTAGCAGAGCCAGGGTTTGACACCAGGCCAGCTGACCCTGGTGTCTATGCTGTGATCCTCTGTGTTGCCTTTCAGCATTAGTGAGAAGTTAGGGTTTTACTCTGAATGAGATGAGGAACCATTGGAAGGTTTGAAGTAGCGATATGACATGTTATACTTGAAATTTTTAAAGAACCAGCTTCTGTGAAAATAGTCTAGGTTGTTAAACATGGAAGCTGGAAACCATTGTATTAATCTCAGGCCAGAGAAAGAAAATGGTGGCTCGAGCTGGGATGGTAGTGGTGATGATGAGAAGTGATTAAAACTTGGATATATTTGAAAGTACAGCTGATAAAATTTGTTGATGAATTAGATGTAGGATATTAGAGAAAAAGAATAGTCAGAATAACTCAGATCCTTTTACTATGATGAGAAAGACTGGAAGAGGACCAGGTTTGGAGGGAGTAGGAATCCAGCTGAGTTTTAAATAGGTGAGTTTGAGATGCCTGTCACGTACCTTTGAACTGTTTGGGGAATGAAAGTAGAGAGGAGGACTGGAACTGAGCCCTAAGACACTCTAGCATATCGAAGATAGAGAGATGAGAATGATTTCGCCAAGAAGACTGAGAAGGAGAGGTCAGCAAGGCAGGAAAAGAACTGAGAGAATGGTGTCCTAGAAACCAGGGGAAGAAGATTCGAATCAGCTGTTAGTTGTTGTTCAGAGGTTAAGATGGAGACAGAACTTTCCGCTGAATTTGGCTACATGGGGGTCATTTGGTGAGCTCCATTGCCAAGCAGCTCAGTGCATTGATAGGAACAAAAGCCTTACTGGAGAAGTTCAAGAGAGAAAGGCACTGGTTTTTTTGTTGTTATTTTGTTTTTTTAAAGGGGGGAGTTGGGAGGGACTGATTTTAAATTAAAAGAGAATCAAAAGATTTAACATCTAAATGCAATCTGGGAACTTTAATCAAATCCTGGCTTGGGGGTGCACAAAAAGCTGTACAGGGCTTTTGGGGACAATTGGGGAAAAGCGGAATGTGTATGAGATAGTAGATGATATTAGGGAGTTATTAATTTTCTTAGTTGGGGTAATGATATTGTAATTTAGAATTTCTTTATCCTGAAAAGGTACATACCAAAGTTTGTAGGGGTGAGTGTCATGACATCTGCAACTTACTTTCAAATGGTCCAGCAAAAGTGCACAGGCACATATGGAGAAAACGTATTAGCAGTTGTTGACTCTAGGTAGGGGGTATATGGCTGTTCATTGTGCCATTCTTTCAACTTTTCTGTATGAAATGTGTCAAAAAAATATTGGGGAGGGAGAAGAAAAAGGAAAGAGAACAGGAGGAAAGGAAATAGAAAGTATAGATACAGATAACTTTTCCGAGGTTCTCGTTGCAAAGGGAAGCCAAGAAATGGAGAATTGAAGGGAAGTGAGGGTCGAGTTCTTTATTTTATTTGCTTTTGTTTTAAGTCTGTAGAGAGTGCAGCTAATAGTAATGACCCAGTAGAGAGGGAAAGCTTGATGATCTAGGACAGAGGGGGGAATTTAAAGAGGTAGCTTTTACTTACACATTAAAATCTGGCTCATTTAACTAGGGAGTTGATTATTATTTCTAATAATTTCAACCAAATATAAATTGTTACAACAATTAATCATAGTCTTACATTATTTAATGTCTTTTTTCCTGCTTAAATAGCAATATTTTTTGACTTGTTTTCTGCAGGTTGTAGGAAGTGTCCTGTATTTTACTAATTTTTGCCTTGATAAATTGGGGCAACCGCTACTAAATGAAAACCCTCAGCTTACCGAAGGATGGGAAATACCCAAGTATCCTACATAGTGAATGAAGATCTTTTACGCAACTTGCCATTAAGTTCACCTTTAAAACAATTTACCAAATTTTGCAGACTATGATAACTATTCCTTAATAAAATTCACTAAAGGTACCAGCAAGTCTTCAGCCAGATTGTTTCTCTAGAAGGGCAAGAAATACAAGTAAAGGCAAAAAGGTTTGTGTGGGGAGTTGTTTTTGTTTTATTCTTTCTATTTTTTTTAACCAAAACCATAAAATCTTTTAGCTTAAAAAGTAAATATTCGTAAATTACAGATTAAGCTATATATACACACACATCTATTAAACAATTAAATCCATCATCTCTTTATTGGCATTCATTGGTTCATGCCTAATGTGCCTGGGTGGGTGGAAAAATGTAATAGTTTTTGTCTATTTGATTGATGTCTTACAACCATCTGCCCTCTTTCCATGTTACCTAAAGGAACTATGATAATCTGTTTCACTCGATTTTCCCGTTATTAACCCAAAGAAGTAACAGATTCAATCAGGAACAAAAGGGTTCTTGGTTAGAAGACTTTGCATAGCAAAGTCTTGTTTGAATCACTAATTACAGGAGGTAAAAGTGTACATATTTTTGCAGATATTAGTAATCTGTGATCTACTTGTTTGCTTATCTCTCTGATACACTTTGCTATCATATAGAATTGTATTGATTTGTTTTTATGTTTTCACTTACATTGTGAAAATCTTTGTTTTTGTTTTTTTTGACTAAATAGGCCAAAGCCTCACTGTTTCAATTGTGGTTCTGAAGAACATCAAATGAAAGATTGCCCAATGGTAAATTTTTCTCATATAAAAAAATATCTTTGAACCAGAACTTTGTAATGTTTTCAGCACATTTATATGGAATTGAGTGATGTGAAGAAATTTTGTGTTACTTTCCTGTCATCCTTTCATTTGAAATATTTTCAAAACGTTTTAGGAAATCAAGTTTTTAGGGTTTTTTTTTTTTTTAATAACTTACTACAGTACTCTGTATATCTGAGATGCGTTAAACATTATGCAAGTTTCTTTTTTAGACAGATGATTCTAAAGACTTGATTTTGATAAATTAAAGTCACTGCTTCTCTTCCTTGTTCATTCTTCTAAACTATCCACCCTCTTTTACATGTTCTCCCTTATACGTTAAAACTGAAATAATCTGTTCACTTGACTGAAGAAAATGTGCTTATTTTTATTTAATTTCCAAAATATTTCTAAACTGCTCACTACTATTCTTTCCAAACATTATGATTTAGCCTCGGAATGCTGCTCGAATAAGTGAAAAAAGAAAAGAGTATATGGATGCCTGTGGTGAGGCAAACAATCAGAATTTTCAGCAGCGATACCATGCAGAAGAAGTTGAAGAAAGGTTTGGAAGATTCAAACCAGGAGTTATTAGGTACCGCTGTCATTTTACCATAAAAGTGTCTTTTTTATTTTTTTTTTTCTGCAGAGTCTGGAATATTCTATGTATCTTCAGAGTAATTACCAAGTATACTCTAGCAAGGCCCTAATTAATATAAATCTGTATTAGTCAGGGTTTTCCAGAGAAACAGAACCAACAGGATGTGCATTTGTGTATATATGTGTGTATAAGAGATTTATTGTAAGAAATTGGCTCACTTGGCCGTGACAGCTGGCAAGTCCAAACTCTGTAGGGCAGGCCACAGGCTGGAAACTCTGATCAAGGTAATGTTGAATTCCTTAGTCCAGATTTCCCAATAAAGCTGACTGGCTGGAAATTCAGGCATGAGCCAGTGCTGATGTAGAGACAAATTCTGACTTCTGAAACCCTCAGTTCTGACATTTTAAGACCTCCAACTGATTGGATGAGGAGACTCCTTTGTAGATTATAGATGCGATCAACTGATTATAGGTGCAAATCCCATCTACAAAATATCCTCACAGTAACAAGCAGGTCAGTGCTTGACCAAATAACTGGACAACATAACCTAGCCAAGTTGACACATGAAATTAATCATCACACATCAGTTCATTCTAAAACATTTATTGAAATTTTAACTATGTATTTGGAGGCACTTTGCCACATAGGATGTAATATAAGACAAAGAAATGCTTTAAAATACTAGAAAAGTATTTGTT
>JAQZBX010035945.1:0-24370 GCA_029593785.1 Cabassous unicinctus
AAAAAAAAAAAAAAAAAAGACAGTCATCCACGCAACATATCTGCAGGAAAGACACATCTACCATCATGTAATTAGTAAGTTTCATGGGTTTGAACACTGGTGTTACAAATAAAAACCTGTGACTGGAATAAACTAGGATTTCAGTTTAATTACATGAATTTAAGTAAATTGGTGTTAAATGGTAATCCAGAAAATTGATGGAAAAGTTAACTTGAACACAAAAGTAAAACCTGGATTTGTATAAAACGTATTTGCATAAACATGGCTCATATAACTAATCTTTTAAACATTATAATATCTTCAAAATTAATGAGATGGCTTTGCATTTAGGATGCTACAAATGAGAAGATCTCTGTGCATGAACGAGAATAACATGGTAATTAGCTACCATTGGAAAGATTTTAATTGGAGATTGTCAGTGAATGATTATTTTTGAAGCCATATGCAATTAATATATATTTATGAACAAAAGCCTTTTATATCCTATCATTTACTTCTCAGAAGTAGAAATATCATACTCAAAAGAATGGTATTACCTGTAGTGAACTGCCAGAAGATTTTACTCACAGATTCAGAATGACACAACATATGTTATCTTACAAGGGAAAGAAACCCTACTTCAGGAATCTATTTGAAAATCAACTCAGTAACTAATCATTTTTTAATCCACAAAATCAAATTCACAAAAGAGGTAAATCCTATGTCTGTCATATAATTGGTAAATAGTCTTCAGATCTCTGGACCTACACATTACAATGGAACTCGAATCAGAGAAAAACCCTATGAATGTCTTCTATGTGAGAAAGGCTATGTTTGAGGTTCCACCCAAAAAGAACATGAGAGAACTCACACTGGAGAGATAGCTTATGAATTATCTTATGAATGCCATCTATGTAAGAGAGCCTTCACTCATTCTTCTGCCTTCAGAAAACATGAGCAGACTCACACTAGAGAGAAACACTATAAATGTCATTCTTGTGGGAAATTTTTTAACCATTATTCTAGCTCTGGACAACATGAGAGCACACACACTGGAGAAAAACCTTATGAATGCCATTTGTGTGGGAAAGTATCCAACCCTTATTCTAGCCTTAGATGGCATGTGAGGACTCACACTGGGAAGAAATCCTAAAAAATGTTATCTATGTGGAAATGCCTTCACTCAGTGTTCTGTACTGAGACAAAATGAAAGAGCTTACACTGGAGGGAAGCCTTGTGAATGTGGGAAAGCCTCACTCCATGTTCTGTCCTGAGAAAAACATGAGAAAATTCACACTGGAGAGAAAGCTTATGAATGTCATCAACATTTAGTCAATGCTCTTACCTTGGAGTACGTGAAAGAACTTGTCTTATAAATGTGGACTATGGAAGAAATTTCTGCCTTTAGTTAACTTTTAAACATACTGGAGAACTCACACACTGGTAAAACACTCTTTGTAATCAGCTGGTAGAGACTTTATCCATCCTGGTTACTTCATAAATTTAAGCCAATTCATATTGGAAAGAATGAATATATATGTCACCTACATAGCAAACCCTTTAGTAGATTATCTGATAATATACAACATGGGGAAACTCATAATATAAATATAATGAAAGTGGAAGACTATTTTATCAGCTATTCCAGTTGATAGACATGTATACACCAGAGGCTGAAGCCCCTTAAGGGTCTGCCAGATAATTCATGTTGAAGAGGTATTTATGAAAAGTCACACAAAATCTTTTATATATACAGCAACACTCACAGGGTAAGTCAAAATCCACATTTTTAAAAACTCCTATCAGTATCATGAATGAAGTCTTGTCTTCAGGGATCAGTCATTCCTTAGCATCAATATTCTTATTCTGAGGAAATAACAATCATAAAGTTAATTCAGGAAAAGCTTCAGATGGATTTCACATCAGAAAATTCAGATTGGAAATAAAGTACTTACGTGGATACTTTAGCACACAATTCAGTAGAGACAAACCTTTTGAAAAGACTTACTATTGAAATTATGTAGGAAAACAAGGAATTTTGAAATGATATGGGTATTCTGAATGATGAATTTGTAAGAAGTAATACAATGTGAGATTAACTCAATAGATTAGTACTTGCATATATGTAAGGCACAAATGTTGTTACAGAAAATCTTATATGTTGACCATGTTCTCATTTTGCTTTTATGCAATTCTAAATGCAAAAAATTTGAGTCAATCAGAAAATAACTTTGATTGTTAACTCAAATATTTAGAACACAAAATTTTTTCTTTTATCTTAATTATATGTATATGTTTGTCTTATTTATATATATATATATCTTATATCATATATCTTTGTTATATGTATGTTAATGACAGGAATATAACCAACATGGATAAATAAATGCATAGAACTTTAGAACACAAAGTGTGAAGTATGGACAATGGTTAATTATATAATAATATTTCTTCATCAATTGTAACAAAGTACAACACTAATCAAAACTCTTAATAATAGGAAAATCTACATGTATGAGGGTGTTACATGGAAGCTCTATACTTTCTATTTGGTTTTTCTATTTACTTTCTGTAAAGTAAAACTGCTCTAATGATAATATGAAGCAATACAAAGCAAAACAAACCCAATAAAGGATAAATCTGAAACAGCTAAAAATAACTACATATTCATTTAACATTAGACACAGAACCTCTATCAATTAAGAATTGGCCCTGAAGAATTACTACCTATAAATAATAACACATTTTCAGGATATATTTTTATTGCACATTTTTGTTTAATAGCAATATTTTTGAAAATATCTTAATCCTAATATATAGAGCATTAGTTGTGTAAACTATTGCATGTATACACAATGGAGTAATCTTCACCTGTAAGAAATAATGAATATATATTCTGTCATTAATTGTATCAAAAGTATTACAGTAATGCTAAATATTAAAAAATGAATGGAGTATATGGGAACTCTGTATTTTCTCTATTATTTTTCTGTAAACATAACTTCTTTAATAAGAAAAAGAAAATAAATGATTAATACAATCTCTATGAATTTATATATAGTGATATCCAGCACATAATGGTAAGTGTAAAAGTCAATTACATGAAGTATTATGTAGAATGTGATGTAATAAGTCAGTATACATAAATCTGCTGATTTTTTTAGCAGAATGAATCAGGAAAAGTTAAACAGGTAAACCTTGAATCTGGTTTCTTACAAAGTGTTGAACAAAGGGAGAGAGGATAGAAATGAGTGGCACTTCACTAAGTATAGATTTTTTGGGTGAAAGGGGGTATATATTTTACCTTTCAGAAGTTTAATTTCTACATATTAAAAAATGAAAATTTAGACAGGAAATGTCATAAAAATCCTTAAAATTGAATGCAGACTGAACCAAATGACATAACTATATTTCAACTACAGACATCACCATGTTGAAAAGAAAAATAAAACATTCCAACCAAATTTGAGAAGAGTAATTTAAATATTCCACCTCATTCTAGGGGGAAGAAAAGAGCCAAAAATAAATCTTCAAGATCTGTTCTCTATGGTGTATGGTTAAACACAGAGCATTATGTGTGTTTAAGGGTCGTGTAAATGAGTAAATTTTTTCATATTGTTTGTATTCAAATTCCAGTGTGGAATAATGGGGTGGGGGGAAAGCATACAGGAACCTAGAAGTAATCAGTATGTGCTTGTAATATAAATATTCTTAATAAGATCTAGAATTAATGAAATCCCTAGAGCAATGAGCAAATCAAAGGCCCATATTTTATTATCTAAATACTAATTGTGCTTTCTTCTCCTTTTATACTCACAAATGTTGATCCTCTAGAACCACTTTGCAGTACTACTTCAACCTGCCACAAACTTTAAAGAAGAGGAATGGCTTATTTCCATTGAAGAACATAGAGAACCATTTGATAAATAAGTGCCTCTGAATGTGATTCTTGTGTGTTATTCTACCCAAGAATACTAAACTCAATCTAATCACAAGGAAACAACAAAATCTTCCAAATGAGAAAAAAATTCTCTCCAATAACTGTCCCATGTTCTTCACAAATATCACTGCCATGAAAGGAAAAGAAAGTCTTAAGTACTGGTTATAGGAGACTAAAGGAACACACCAACTAAGCACAACACAATTCTCGATGACTTTCTGAACTGGAAGTGAAGAACACTTTAAATGCTGAAAATTAACAGGAGGGAATATGGATACAAAAATAGGTGAAAGAATTTTATCAATATTTAGTATCTTAATTGTGATGTCTGAACTGTGACAAAATATTTAAAAATTTATGGAATCAAGGTAAAGTTTATTTGAGAGTTCTTTTTCATATCTTTGTAACATTTCTGAAGGTTTGAATTTATATCAAAATTTTAAAAAGTAAAGTATATAATTGTTAAACAGAAATATAGAAAAAGAAGCATCCATTGTTCAATGATTGCAAATTACCTTTTGTCATTTAATATCAAGTTCAATATGCTCATAATTTAATGTGAGTCCCTGCCTTCTACAGAATAAATGTGTTCCTGCTCAGTGGAGTGGATAATGCTCTCTTCCTAGTCTTTCAGACTCATTTGGCATATATAATAACATAAATGAATACTTTCAACTAGAATGGCTGAAATGATAAAAATGTGGCATCATAAGTCAAATATACCTCTCTAATTTTCAGTTCAGTGGCCTAGAATAATTTTTCAGCATATCAACGTAAAAAGTGATTTCCTCATAGGAATTTTCAGGATAACAAGTTATGCAATAATCCTTGTTCCCAAAACTTTACTTTCACTCCTTACTTAAGTATTTTGTTTTATTCACTGGAGGTTTGATAAACAAATATTGGGAGATGAAACTCATATAATGTGTGTTACTTTGATTCTCAGGTAGAGACAGAATTTTGAGATGTATGTATTCTTTTTTACATGAAAGAGCATTGGACTTTGAAGTTTACATGGTTTTTAACTAAAGGAATTTTCTACATTTCCAGGAGTATCAAAAAGAAATATATTAAATGAGGTTCAAGGAAGATAATTCATTTTTAACACCCATTGTGCAGAGCCTGTCACATATGAGGAACTCAACTAACATGAATCAATGCAGCCAGTACTGCAATATGCATAAGGAAGACAAATTCATTACAAAAGTAGAGGACAACTATATTTATTTAAGGTTTCGTTCTGGAATTAAACTGATATTTTTCAAATCAATTCAACTATTTTTTTTTTCTAAATTGTAAACATTTTAAATGAATTATCTTATTTTTTCAACACAATGAAATAATTACTATTTTAATTCAAAAGGTCAAGATCTTATTAATCCTTCATGTTAAAAGTCTATATCTCCTAAACCAAAACTATTTATTTGATTTTTACTTATATCAGTTTATTTTGATATTATATTCCATATTTCTAATATTCAAATTGTCTCATATTCATGAAAACAACATTCAATATTTTAAAAATAATAATAGATTAATGAGGTAATAAAACTCATATAAAAGACTATAAGCAGTAATATTTTGATGATGTTCTTTCATCATTTGTAATAAATGATCTAAAACAATGCAATGTATTGGTGGGGTGATGCATGGGAATTCTGAATGTTTTGATGCTTGCTTTGTAAACTTACAACTTCTCTAATAAAAAATATCAATTGACAAAAAATCTTATTGGTGTCTCTATATTACAATTCATACCATCAACTCTTTACAGAAGACTGATCAAGTTTCATTAATTAAAATATTTTCTTTGAACTATGTATTAGACAAATGGAATTTTGCTAATTTTCCAGTAGCAAAAAGTGTTTATTTAATAGAGACTTAGAGTATTCATTTGTGAGAAATGAGAGGTTCTCTTAGCAGGATTCATGGTGATGGGGTAAAATGGAGCTTCTAAGGGCTGGCCCCATTGGTTGGCTAGGCCAGATAACTCCAGTGGCAGAATGAAGATTCTCCACAGCCTCTGCATCAAGCTAGAACTCCTATCTGCCAAGCCAAGAACAAGTACTCTTGCCTTCCTACTCATCATCTTCTACTTCATCTTCCCTGAAGACTTGGTTTGCCAAGGTGGTGTCGGCCCTGGACTACCTGCACTCGGAGAAGAACGTGGTCTACCGGGACCTCAAGCTGGAGAACCTCATGCTGGACAAGGACGGGCACGTAAAGATTACGGACTTCGGGCTGTGCAAGGAGGACATCAAGGACGGGGCCACCATGAAGACCTACTGCGGGACGCCCGAGTACCTGGGCCCCGAGGTGATGGAGGAAAACGACAACGGAGGGGCAGTGGACTGGTGGGGGCTGGGCGTGGTCATGTACGAGCTGATGTTCGGCAGCCTCCCCTTCTACAACCAGGACCACGAGAAGCTCTTCGAGCTCATCCTCATGGAGGAGATCCTCTTCCAGAGTTGCAGTCTGCCAAATTGAGTCTGTTGCAGTTTCTCCTGCTTTTTAACATTTCATCTCTTTCCCAGGGATTTGAAAGAAGCCTGGAAGGTCATACAGTAAGTAACTGGAATGGAATGATCCAGTGGAAAGACAAGTTGGTTTGGGAGGGGAACATTGCAGAAGTGCCAAGACCAGATGGACCACTTGCAAGGGATGAGGGTTTATTCTTAGAAGCATAGCGTCCTTATCTTTAATTTAGGACTTGCTGAAAACTCCAAGAATGATATCTTAAGATGTAACAGATGACAATTTAACCAAAGTTTTGAGCACTGTGTGAAATGTTCCTCTAGTGAAACTGAGTTCTCAGTGGCCCAGGTTTTTATTCCTTCTCTAAATACCTACCATGTTTTACTGATTTTCAGAATATCACTTTCTCAGTTCTACATTGGTTGGAGACACTTCAAATTAATTCAACAAAATCCAATTTTACAGACTTAATCAATGAAGTCATTGCTTTCTCATCTAACACACAAATTAAAAGTAGGAACCTTGGGCTCATTTCTTCTAGTTCTGCATTTCTATTATGTACCAGGAAGATAATGGTTATAGGCTAACAGCCCCCAAAAAACATGCTACTCATGAAAGTGACATTAACATTAACTCTAACCCAGTATCTAATCCTCTTCTACTTTAAGCAATCAAAAGTCTTCCCAGAAAGGATTCATATGATTTCCTATATGCCATTGTTGCTTGATGTGCCCCTGTGACCATTTTCTGATTAATGGAATATAAGCAAAAGTGACCTTTTTGGGTATCTTAAAGAGAGGAGGTAAATATTCTTTTACTTTTTCTTTCCCACTGTCTGAAAGATATACCTATCAGCTGTAAGGGGGCAGCCTTCCTAGACCATGAGATGAACTTAGGGTTAGGGCATAGGCATGTGAGGGATGACAATATTGAAGAAAGAGATATTCTGATACTCTGGACTTATATAACAACCTTGGAATTCATGAATATGAAAATTATATTTATTACTTAATATAACATTATTTTATTTTCTGTTATTCACTGACAGAAGTAACTTTTACAAAAAAAAATGAATCCTTTTAAATCAGAAAAGGAAGAAATTTCCAGATGCCACACACCATAGAAGTGGTCACATAACCATTTCTCCCATTGAGCTCTTGAGTAATAAAAAATTATTTTTAAACCAGAAATATTGATAACCTAAACAAATCAAGAAACCAATAGTGAGGTAAATAAATACTGAGTGGGCCAAGGCAAGTGACATCACAGGGATCTATTAAATACTCATGGCAAATTTTAAAACTTATTTTGA
The DNA here is from genome assembly GCA_029593785.1 of Cabassous unicinctus. Taxonomy (NCBI): domain Eukaryota; kingdom Metazoa; phylum Chordata; class Mammalia; order Cingulata; family Chlamyphoridae; genus Cabassous; species Cabassous unicinctus. The sequence goes on from JAQZBX010035945.1 coordinate 7,707, forward strand.
ATGGATAGAAGCAGTCCCTTTCAAGTGAGACAAAATATGAGGGTTCTATTTAATGTTATATTGGAGATTATTTCAATGTAAAAAGAAAATTGCACAAATAGGGAGTAAATAAATAGTTCAGAAAGGAAGATATTAAAATACTTATTTTAACATAAGGAGAATCTAATAAGGGTTAAAACAAAACTAATCAAAAGAAATTAATCAGAGATTTCAGCAAATGTGGTGGGTATAAGAAAATTTTCAATAATCAATAATATTCTAATATATTAATCAAAACATTTTATAAACATTTATGAAAAAATAATAACAGTCTATAAAGGATACAAATATAAATATAATACATAAGGTACAGGAAATCTTTGCATTAGTTTACAAACATTAATCATTATATAAGAGGATGAAAATAAATGTAGTATGGTCAATTCTTATTATATTTGTAATCATGGTCTATTATGTCACCAAGGACACTGAATTAGAGAATATTGAACCATTACTCCTAGGGTATATTCAGGGTTAAGTTTCTGGGAGCATTTATTCTCATTTTTGTCAACAGATCCATGCATAACCTTGTTTTATGTGTTTCTCCTTAAATACACCTTGTTTTAATATATGTTGATTCATTAACATTGATATTAACTGCCAACAACACTATAACCCATACCTGAATGAAACTTATTTAATACACATATTCTCTTTAAAGCTCATCACAGCCTCCTTGCACTTAGGGACACTAGTCAGAACTTCAGCAGTAAACTTGAGTATCACTTAAAACAGAAAAATCACCAAAATTACAATGCAAATATGTGAAAAAAGTGACACTAAAGATATGATGAAAAGTCCATTTGTTTACAAGAGCTGAAAGGAGAAGGCTGAATGTCACCTTGCTTGACCTCACTAGAAATTTCTGCATTAGGTAACTCTAACTTTTCAGCACTTTTCTTATGTCTATGCATAGCCACAGATGGCTGTGAGTTTTATTTTCAGGTTTACAAAAGAAAAATTAGTGCTTAGGTGGATTCACAAATACAGATTTCCTTAATAATGAGAACTGATTATAAATAAATTTAAAATGCATAGGTGGGGAAAACAGTGAAATAAATATGTCAAACATTCTCCATATAGTCTGTAACTTTAATGCAATTCCAGTAATCATATATACTGGAGAGTCTGGCATGATGTCCATCAGTATTTGAACATGAGAAGAGAATTACCTGTCAGGTACTCTTTTTTTTATAAAGCTGCAGGTGATAGATGTAATGGAGACTGGCTAATCTTACTGAGCATAAAAGAAAGAATCCAACTTGAAGCATTCTGGGATAAAGAAAATATTTAAAAAAATTAATTAATTAAAATTTGAAACTGGTAGCCATTTTGAGGATGTTATGTTTATTTGGAGACATGAGATAAAAAGGGTACAGAAGCAATTCGCTTCTCAATCTCATATTCTAGATTTGTTTCTTTACATTTTAGTGTTTAATTTTTATTTTACTTTATGTTCCCTAAGCAAAAAAAGTCAGCCTTTTAAATGCTTGGGCAGTTGACACGGTGTTTGGTGCCAGTGGAGAAATTCGGTGGAATCTATCATTTTGAAACAGAGTCCTGGACCTTCAGTGGAAGAACAAAAATAGTACCATGGCTTTGTGTTTCATAATAATGGCAAACTAATCTGAGGTTAAATCTTATTAAATGGATGCTAGAACTTGGCAAATACAAATGCTCTTACCATCAATCTGGACAAGAACTATTCTGTCTTAATTAATTTAACTTTGAACCTTAGGTGTTATAAATATAAAATAGGATACTTTGATATAAGTCAGTTCATCAAAGGCTACGCCTCAAACAGCATGCCTCCTGACAGGTCTAGGAATATCTAGACACTATAGACAGGGCAGACAATCTGAGGAATTCAACATCTTGTCAGTGGGTATTACTTTGGAATATATGCTGCCCAATGTAACAGAGTTGGACTCATTTATAATTTCCCTATACATGGCTCTTCTGCCCCTTTTATTTGAGCCCCTTATTAGCAGTATATTCATTAAATAAATGTTCCAGACACTTTAATATTCAGTTTGTTCATATGTCAGTTGCACCCTGAATCTTAGCAGAATTGAAAAACCCACTGAACTTGCCCAGGACAACAACAAATGAATGATCATGGACAATGCCCATCCCCCAAAATAGAGATTATTCACAACTGCAAACAAGACTGTTCCATCCATATGCTCCATAGGATCTAAGACCCACCTTCATCAGAAAAAGTGGGAATAACTATCCCAAAATCCTCAAGAATGAGGAATGAACAAACATAAGGGGTAATGCATCTATAGACTAAAGCATACTTAGTATTATTCTAGCAATGGAAGAACTTGTATCATTGGTATAAAGGCAGTGGGCACTAGAGGTTCTGAGGGGAATGAGAGAGAAGAATAGGTGTAACATGGGGTATTTTTGGGATATTGAAATTGTCCTACATGACATTGCAATGATGGATACAAACCATTAAAATAAAATTGTGCAGTGTGAAGTGTAAATTATAATGTAAACTATAGACCATGGTAAATAGCAATGCTTCAATATGTATTCATCAATTGTAACAAATGTAACACAATAATGAAATTTCTGTAAATGGGGGAAATTGGGAATGGGGAAGAGGGTGGGGTATATGGGAACTCTCAATATTTTTGATGTAACATTTATGAAATCTAAACTTCTTTACTTTTTAACATTTTAACATATATATTTTTTAGAGAATTTGTGAACTTACAAAACAATTATACATAATGTGCAGAATTCCCATACAACACCCCTCCATATTGTGGAATATTTGCTACAAATTATGAAATAACATCAGATTATTACCACTATGGTAATAATATTGTAACTATGGTCCATAGTGTACGTTTGGTATATTTTCCCCAAACCTCCCCTAGTATTAAGACTATGTAGTAATATTGCACATTTGTTACAGTTCATGAGAGAACACTCTCATATTTGTACTGTTAATCACAATTCATCTTCTATGAAAAACTAAAAAAATTGAAAAAAATATGTTGCTTATGACTAATTTGCCAAATGAGCAAATTTATATAAAACTAATTCTTTAAAAGGCAAATGCTAAATTCATGGATTTATCCAAAACGTGGCTTTTAAAAACATTTAGAAAACTCTGTAAATATACTTACTACTTTCCCCCAAAATATAGACATGTTTCCTGGAGATCATTCTCACTGGCTCTGAGGGATTATTACCAAATATTTATCAGCAATGCATTTGGGAAAAGACCTTGATCAAAATGGGGAAATATTAATTTAAAACGATTGTTTATGTCTAAAATATTTCATTGTTAACCAGGAGGTCATTCCAGAGGTTAAACTTATGCAGGTCTCAGATTTCACTAACTGCCACAGTAAACAAAACCTCAAACAAATATGTGTGGGAAAGTGCCACAGTACAGACAGGACACCAGATATTGTGGTGATGAAGGGTAAAATGTCAAAAAAAATTTTTTAACATTTTTCATTTTTTCTAATATCCCAATCTTTTTATTTTATCTTATTTTTAGTATTTTAAAATTTTTATGTATTTTGTTTCTTATATTTAAACTTATCATAATTGTTTCATTTTCCTACTAATTGTATTTGACTATTGTAATGACTTCATTTTTGAAGAAGATTTGGATCACAGTAGGGTTACAATTGAGGCAGGGGAGGATCATTGGTGTGGGGTGTCAGTGGAGGGAGATGCATGGGAGGAAGTTCACTTAAGCATATATATAAGGTTAATGAAAAATTATTCAAATGTTCAGAGAGCATTGCCACAGTGGGTGGAGACTCACACAATAACCAAGAGAATACATAATTCCCATCCTGGAGAGCTCTGCCACATTATGTAATGGAGCACCAACAGTCCCCCAAGTACAGGGGCAATGACTGGTGAAGGAGAATGATAGAATGATGCACTAATGGGCCCTTGATGTTGACAACTAGGCTTATGAACCTTTGCTCTTGATATTGAAACTTAGCGTATTGTTATGGGGTGCCTAAAATCTGCCTCCTGAGAGCCTCCTTGTTGTTCAAATGTGGCCTCTCTCTAAGCCAAACTCAGCAAATGAATGCATTATCTTCCCCCCAATGTGGGACATGACTCCCAGGGTTGAGCCTCCCTGGCACTGAGGGATTGCTACCAAGTACCAACTAGCAATGCAACTGAAAAAGACCTTGAATAAAAAGGGGAAATGGTAAAGCAAATGAGTTTACTTCACTAAGAGATTTCAAAACGAGTTGAGAGGTCATCCCAGAGATAACAATTATGCACATCTCAGCAGGATCTCATAGATTTCCAAAGTGGGTACTACCCCAAATAGGGGGATCCTGAGGGCTCTGGAGATACCCAGGTCCTATTTTCAGGTGGATAGCTCTGGAGATTTGTGCCTTACCAATGGGTCATACTTTGAAGTTTATGCTCTTAAGAGTGACAGAGTTGGACTCAGGTATGTCTTCCCTGCACATGGCTCATCTGTCCCTTCTATTTAAACCTATACTTGGTGCTGGAGTTTGTAGGTGTACATCAAGAGACTCGAGTCTTTGGGCTGTCCATGTGCGAGTTGAGCCCAGAACCCTGACAGAGTTGCAACACCTACTCTACAGTTCATCTGACTCACCCAGGACAACTGGTGGGAAACAATGATGGACAATGGCTATCCCAGGGAATGGAGAAGGTCTACAGCTGCAGGCAGGATAGTCCCATCCATCTTCCCCTTGGGATATAAACCCCTTTTCAATTAGAGGTGAAGTGGACATCACCATCCCAGAATCCTCAGGAATAGGGGAAGAGTTATGGAGTAGAGTGGACTTACTGGTATTCTACTATAGACATGTTGTGATTCTAGCAATCGAAGAAATTACAATGCTGGTGGGGAGCCAGGGACCACTGTAGCCTCTGGGAACAGGGAGAGGGAAAAACAGTTGTAATATAGGGGCTTTTTCAGGACTTGGGAATCACCCTGAGTGACATTGCAATGACAGATATAGGACATTTTATATCATCACATAACATGCCAAACTGTGTGGTAGAGAGTATAAACTACAATGTGAATTATGGCCCATGTTGAATGTCAAAGCCCCAGGATGTGTTTATCAACTGCAATGAATGTGCCACACTAATGAAGCATGTTTATGTGGGAGGGTGTGGGAGGTATGGGTAGTGGGGCATATGGTAATCCCTGTATTTTTTTTGTAAAATTTATGTGATCTAATTATCTTATAAAAAATAAGGAAATTTTTTATAAAAGAGTGCTCCTGAGGGCTCTAGGAACATATGGACAACAGAGGCAAAGCACACAATATCATGAAATAACCATCCCTTTGGTGGACCCTATCTGAAATATATGATACTATATTTCTCCAATATAACCTTGTTATACTAATTTATAATTCCCTTTATCATGATCCTTCTTCCCCTTTTACTTGAACCTATACTTTTCAATGTACCTGTTAAGGACATTTCTCAGAGACTTAAATGTTTTGACTGTTCAAATACTAGTTGAGACCTGAATACTAACCCCTACTCTCCAGTTCTTTGGACTGGCCCTGGACAACCAACAGTATGGTGATGATGGAGTGATCCCATCCCAAAAAGCAAAGAGTGTTTGCAGCTGTGGAAAGGATAATTCCTTCCATCTGTCCAGGTCCCCTTTTGGTCTGTGGTGATCACATCTTAACTCATCCTAGGTCTCTTAGGATTGGGCAGTGAACAATTATGGGGGTGGGGGTGGTAATGGACCAAAGTAAATTCATTGTTATCATGGATGCTGTTTTGTGTTGACAAAAGAATATGTAACACTGATATAAAAATAGTGATTGCCAGGGTTCAGAATGGAGGGGGGAATAAATGGGTAAAACAGGACATATTTTGGGGGTGAGTATTGCCTGTGTAATACTGCAATAATGGACACATGACATTACACATTTGTCAAGGCCTATGGAACTGTACAGTGCAAATTGTAATTCTAAGGAAAAAAAAAAACATTTTCTAAAGTTAAGTCAAAAAAAGCTACTTTTCCAAATACATTCTTGTTTTTAATAATTAACCTTAAAGTTTATAGCAAATTATTCTGCATGATGTTGATTAACAGGCTTTCAAGATTTATTGGATTTATATTCAAATATCAGATTTAGACTTTATTTTAGATTTTTTAAAACTCTTATTTGCTTCTTTGTTTTAGCTTTAGTTTTACAGAAGCAATTTTACCCAGATATCTGTTAGCCCAGTGGATAGATTCTGTAAGTTTCATGTGAATTCTTTACTTGATTCTGACTTGAGATACTGAAAACTTATTGTGAGTTATTTTTTTAATTCCAAGATAATCATTTAATTGAGTCAGGAAAAAAAATTGTAATGATTATAAGAGCACAAATAAATGGGCCTTTTGAAAATTTGTTTAAAATTACTGGAACCTATCTTTTCTTCTCTCCCTTTTAATTAAGGATGGCAGTGCTTCATTTCATACAAATTATGCAAAAATTATGCTGGTTTTGTGTGTAGTTCACAGGGATCCAAACCATCAGACAATTGAACTTTCCATAGATTTTTCCTATAAAACTCCATTTCCAATCTTCACTTCACCTGAAATGACTGACATTGCTTGACCACAGCACAGAAATGAGGTCTAATAGCAAATCATGACCCCCAAATCTGAAAATCCAGGTGAATCCAGAGACTCAGCCAAAATTAACTTACAGGTAGTAGAAGCTGCTGTAGCCATAAACTGGTCAAATAACATATAGTAATTTTGACAAATTGCTGGAGCCCAAGAGTAGACTAGCATGAAAGTAAGAAACTCCTGAGGGCCACAATGTTAAGGGTTCCCTGCACTTTCATAGATATTACCTCCAAATCCTGCCAGTTTCTTACAGTGGAGATGAATAAATATCCCTTTGAAGCTCTGGCAGGGAAAGAACAAAAAGTAACCATTATGAATTATGTACTGAGTTTTCTCCACAGCAAAATAACAGGGAAAAGACTTCCAGAGTCTTAACCTCTCTATGGAAAGTAGATTTATACAGCTCTTAAACTTTTTGACATTCCTGGGTCCCCTAATGTGGCTTAAGAAACATTTATGAATATCACAGTCCAGGTGGCCCACTGAAAGCCTCAGAATTAAACATTGGATTATAGAATCCTCCTCTTCTTCAGTCCTAACCACCACACAAACTCTGCTCTTAGGTAAAATCATGGATTACAGCTAAAAGAGCTGTAAGTCACAGACTCTGAGGAAAAATTCCTTGGGGAACCAAAAGACAGAGGAAACACAAATAAGAGTATTAGAGGATGCTGAAACTTCTGTCACTTACAGTAAACTTTAAACAAAGCCAAATTCCTAGAAAGACTAACATACAATATGAAATTAAAGACCTTTTAAACTCACTGCATTTATCAGTGTTCTCTAGATAATAGAAACAACAGGATATATGTATGTATATAATTTATTATATATAAATATATATGTATATGATTTATAACTTATTTTAAGAAATTTGGCTTACATAATTGTGGAGACTATCACATCTGAAATGTTTAGGGCAGATTGGCAGGCAAGAAATTCCAGGAAGAGTGATATGACAGTCTTGAGTTTGAGTACTATAGGGAAAGCTAAAATGTTGGAAATTCTATGAGGATGTGATGTTGAAGTCTGAAGTCCAAAATCCATAAGGAGCGGAGTGGTCTGGAAAGCTGAAAACAAATAAATGGTATAGTCCTGAGGCAGAAATTCTCCTCTTTATAGGAAGCCTCAGTTATTAGCTCATGAATCCTCAAACGATTAGATAAGGGTCATCTACCTAGTGAATGAAAACTGACTGTAGATGTTAATCACATCTACAACAAAAATTCACAGAAACATCCAGGTCAATTTTGATTAAAAAACTGGATACCATATTCTGATCAAGTTGATATATAAATTTAACCATTACACTCTGTTCAATTACCCAATGCCTCACATCTGGCTTTCAGTAATAAATTAGACCTTCCAAAGCATGAGAATATACACACTTTGAAGGCACAAAATAAGCAACAGGACAGTCAAATATGACAGATTTTTTTTAATTATCAGAAAGGAATTTTAAAATAACTATCAGTAGACAACATGCAGGAATAGAAGCGTAATGCAAGCAGAAAGATGAACAATTAATAAAGAATCAAATGGAAATACTGTATATCAAGCATTGTAACAAATTGAAAATACCTTTGATTGGTTTATAAGCAAGTTGAACATGGAAGGGAGAACAATCAATGATTTTAAGATATAAAAATAGAAGCCTCCCAAACTAAATATAAAGAGAAAAAGTGGATGAAATATAAACAGGTCTTTCAGGAACTGTGGGACAATTTCAAAATGTGTAGCATAGCATAATTGGAACAACAGATATAAAGAAAGAAGAGAACAAAGTAAATACCTGAAGTAATAGTGGTCAAATATTTCTAAAATCAATGACAGACACCACCTCATGTCCAGGAAGCACAGATAACCTTAAATAGGATAAATATTTTAAAAATTCCATAGCTAAGTATATCATATTCAATAACGGTGGAAAATGAAAGGCAACAAAATATCCTGAAAGAAGCTGGAGGGAAGAAATTTGTTTACTTCTACAGAAATAAAGATCAGAATAACAGATCACTTCTTTTCAGAATTCCAGCAAGAAGGTTGATAGTAGGAATGAAAGAAAGTATTGCAGGGAAACAAAAACAAAAGCTAGTAAATTACAATTCTATACACATTGAAATTATCCTTCAAAAGTGAAAGAGAAATAAAAACTTTCTTAGATCATCAAAAAGTGAGGTAACATCACCAGCAGATATGTCATGGGAGAATTTTTAAAGGAAGTTATTCAGAGAGGAGGAAAATTTTATATGTCAGAAACTTAGACCTAAGTAAAGAAAGGAAGAACAGCAGAGAATGAATAAATGAAGGTAAAATTAAATCCTTTATTTTTCTTATTCATAATTTATTTAAAAGTTAACTATGCTTAAAGTAATAGAAAAGCCATGTATTACAATTATATCATATGGATAAGTGAAATGAATGCCAGCAATCTCCTAAGTAATGGAAACAGGAATTAAGAATATTTTGTTATAAGATACCTACTTTATACCAGAAGTGATATATTATATTGTTATTTGAAAGTTAACATAGATTTGTTTAAAAATATATACTTCAAACTGTACAGAAACATGTAAAAATAATTTAAAAGAAGCATAATTGATATGATAAACATAGAGTTGATCTGAAAAGCACTAACAATCTATTTGATTGGAATACTTCATCTGACAATAGCAAGGTAGACTTTCTCCTCACTCTTCTGTGGAGTATTCACAAAGGTAAACCATTTTGTGGGCTTTGAAATTATTCATTTCAAGAATAGAAATCATATAAACTATCTTCTAAAACCACAATGGAATGAAGCTAAAAATGAATTACAGAAAGTAACTGTAAAATACCCAAGTAGTTGCACATTGCATTGGTCCAGCTGGAAGAAACATATAACTTAAGAACATAATGGATTCCTTGAGAATCACAATAAATGGGACTGCAAATGCATTGAAGCACAATTAGTGTATATAGCCTTCATGCTTGTCTCACAGTTTTCACTGGCAACACTGGACTATTATAGGCAGAGATGTTGGAGCAGAGGACACCTGAAGATAGATGGTCTTTTATGATTTCAGTAAGGTCCTTTACCCCACCAGGTATGCATCATTACTGCTATTGGACAATGCAACATGGAGATGCCAGCACTGGGGTGCAAGTGCCAGAATTCACTGGGATGGGGTTCATAAATCTTCATCTATAACTCAGATGTGCAGTGATGCAAAATACCAGTCCTTATAATTCATTCCCTGTTGGGAGGCTGTATTAGTCAGTCAAAGGGGTGCTGAAGCAAAATAACAGAAATTAGTTGGTTTTTCTAAAGGGTATTCATATGGGGTAGAAGCTTACAGTTACCAGGCCATGAAGCATAAGCTACTTCCCTCACCAAAGTCTGTTGCTGCATGTTGGAGCAAGACAACTGCCAACATCTGCAAGAGTTCAGGCTTCCGGGGTTCCTCTCTTCTTAGGGCTCATATCACTTTGGGCTAAGCTGCTCTGGTCTCTCCACAAAGCTAGCTGTAAATTGTCCAATGAATGGCTGTCTCTTCCTGGAGCATCAGCTCTGTCTAATGGGGCCTTCTCTCCTTTCTCACATGCAGGAATCCATCCTGCAAAGTTTTGTGGGGGTTCTGACCAGCAGAGCCCACGACAGTGCAATGAAATTACTCTTTAACATGGAGGTTGAGAGAGGTCAGTGGGAGAAGAGCTGAACAAACTGTTCTCCAAAGCTGATCCCCAGCATGCTTTTTATTCAGGAATTTTTCACAGTCAAAGTCAGGGTGCACATGTAGGAGAGAAGGCAGGTATGGGGGGTTGTAAATGACATCATAGGAATTCCAGGCTGATAGTGGTGAAGCAAGATTACAGGAACATTTAGTGATATACAAAGGAGATAGGGTGGGAGATAAGGGAGATAAGATAAGCAGGAAAGTTCCTGTTTATGTCAGGAACTGATATGGTGAATTCTCTGTGTGGGTAGAGAAACAGGCCTCCAAGTTATTTCTTAGATGTAAAGATTAGAGGGTTCCCCCATCTCCCCATTTTCTGTTTAAATAAAAAGAAAAAGAAGAGGGAAAAAGTATCCCGACACAGTCCTTTATAAAAACTGCCCACTTCCCGATAGTTCAAGGTAAACAAATTTTGACAATAATAGCAAGGCCAGGTCTTGTCTGCTATCTGGGTTCTTAACTGGGCTGTGTGTAGGGAAAAAAATAGCCATGGTGGCAGGAGACCTCCCTTAGAAGGGGTGAGGGTCCATGTCCTACCTCTGTAGGCCATCAAATTCTCTCCTGATGGCCCCTCCATGACTGTGCCAATCTTAGGTTGTTCCTTCCCTGAGGAATCTTACCTGTCACTGGCTACCAGCCATCTAGGGCCAAACAGGGTGAAGTATTCTTTAACAGTTTATGCCTCCATGGCCTCCACTTCCAGCACCAGCCTTGGGAATTCCTCTCTCATATGCAGGGCCCCAGTTCTGGTCACTGGTTTCAGGGAAACCAAGTTTCTAATGCAGAGAGGGCCCAGCACAAGGCATTGGGCAGGAGATAGACAGTTTGACACCAGCTCTTAGAAGGTCTACTCAACCTAGGGATGTCAGGCTTGTGGCACAAGGCAACCTTATGAGTGCGACATGTACAGGACAACTCCAAGCTATGATAGGAACAACAGGAAGGGGGGCACTAGAAAAAACTGTGCAGGAAGAAAAAGTGGTCATGGATTCAGGCAAATAGGTAGTCAGGTGAGAAGGAGGGAAAGGAGACCTTGGGGTGAAAAATTAATTCAAAGGTGTTTTAACCAAAGGGCCCCACAAGTCTCCACCCCTTTCATTTCTTTGTTCTTGATTTCTGGATGAGGGAGGCAAGAGAGATGAAGCTGTGGTCAGGGTGATGATTTTCTGTTCAGTGTGATTAGCTTGAGAAAGGCCTGGCAGATTAACCTAAGAATTGATAATAAAACAAGAAGCATGGTTATTCCAATGAGAGATATACAGATTCACATGTTTAAACCATGAAACCAATTTGAGGGATTTAACCACTGTAAATTATCATTAAGTGTTTGAAATACTTTTTGCTGAGCAAGAAGTTGTATTTAGATAGTTGATGTTCCTTGCATTGCTGGAGAGCCAGTGCTTCTCCCTGTAAATGGGAGAAGGCTACTTTAAGGTGAGTTTTAACTTGTTCACAAGAGAGTTGGGAGCTATTCCAAGGCAAAGAGGTGACACAAATTTTTACATGTTACCAGTCATGTTGCAAATCTTGTTTAGTAAGCAGAGCTTATTGTTTTTCACCTATCCAGAGACTAGATGCTTCTAAAGCATCAAGTTTGGTAAGAAAATTACTATTGATATGAATTTGTGTTAAAGGTTCATCGGTGACATTGGTCATGATTGATTAATAGCATGAGAAGTTTGAACAGATTTTGAAAAGGTAACTTCCAAAGTGGTGGCAGTGGAAGCTATGATAATAGCTGGAATAATGAAAGTAATAAGCGTACCAATGAATCTTTTAGGTTTAATTGTTTAACTCTTCCATAAGTTACTCCCTGAATTTGGATAATGTTATAGCATGGATGTGTCCAGGAGTACCTTTGTTCCTCCATCATCATCTTCTCCATCTGTGGTATTGGGTTGAATGGGTGATCCTTCCAGCTCATGGTATAGCTTCACATTCTTTGCTGGCAGTCAATGGGAGCCTGTTGGAATAAGCACACAAGCATACCTTCCACCCCAACATTATGAGGTTACAGGGTCCTTTTTAAGATCTGTCTTTTTAACATTTCTTTGTACAGAATCTTTGCTTGTACTTGATGACTCTCCTGATAAGGGGAGAAATGTTTTTCAGCTGCTGAAAGGCCATCTTTAACACAATTTTAAAAATTTAAAGTATATAGTAGTGATAGGGCTATTGTATTTCTAGGGGATGTATCCATACTCCCCCTTTTTAGTTTCTTTGTTTTAGATGACATGATATACTTTAAATATTTTTAAGGCTGAGTTAATTGGACTTTATTAGTATGTTACTATTTGGAAACTAGTTTGAGTAAGAGAATTTTGGAGATGTTTATAGAGTTGCATTAAAAGTGTTTTGGAGGGGACTTTAATAAGGATATTATTCATGTAATGATAAATACATGCTAGTGGGAGGGCAGAATGAGTAGGATGCAAAGCCTGAAAGACATAATACTGAAACAGGGGTTTAACTTTTATTTCAATCTTTTACAATATGTATACATACATTCACATGCTTACCAAACTGGGGGACACATTGATATACCTGGCTCATTTTTGGCCGGAATTCTGGATAGATATAACATAAATGCTAATATGTATATCTGGTTTAATAAGCTTATACTGACAATCAGAGTGAGAAACAAGAAAAACATAATTAATTAAAAGATTAAATTTATATTGAACAGAGTTATAGAATGATAAATAGAGCAGTTTTACATATAAACTTATTAACATTTAGCTTTTGGTAGGGAAGTTTTTAATTAGCAGCTGATACTAGAGTTTTGATTGAAAACAGTTGTGCAGAGCACCTTCTCCTAGGGTGGGATTTTAATTGGTTTGACTAGGGACTATCTTTTTACTGTGTTTATGATTAATGAAATTTATATTATAGATGCTAACTTGTGAGCACTGTGTCAATTCCTGAGGAAGTGACCTGCCTCCTCAGGAAGGAACACAACACTTCCTGGGCAGTACATCCCAAGGTTTATGCTTCCTGAGACAGTGGCCAGCTTTCCCAGGAACATAACACTCCTTCAAATGCACTTTACCTGTTTTTATTATTTTCAAAACTTCCCTAATGTGCTTACTGTTTTAGTTTCCATTATTCTTTCTAAAATATGAAAAGTGCTGACTAGCAAGGCATTGTTTTACTGACTAACAAGGTATTTTTGCATGCTTTATTTTTAGGTTTGTATAATACCCACTAAATTTTTTCCCTATTGCATTCAGTTTTAAGGTTGTTTAAACTCAAAAGAAGAGATTTACATAAGCATTCAATAATATATATTTATGTGTATCTTACAAGTTTTTAAATTATTTAAATATAACATATTGTATTATTAAAGTTTTGATTAATATTTAAGCATTTTATACATAATTCTTAGTTATAGTAACAAATAATAATAAGACTTTTAACTAGTAGTCATCCAATGAATAAACCTTTATTTCTTATAACTTAAGATTCCTAACCAGTGAGGTTATATAGGCTAGTAGCATGATTAAAATGACTTTTTATTCTCTATTTTGTATAGCTTGAGGCATAGGCAACAACAAATTGGTATTTTTTTATTTTGCCTTGGGGCAGCAAGTTAACTTGTAATCTTGATACCCGCATGGTTTCTGCTGTTAGCATTTTAAATGGAACTGGGGCTGTGACACACAGTGCAGAATTTAAACTTGGTTTATTGTTGGCTTTTTTTTTTTTACCAGGAGGGGAATGTGGGCTGGCTTGACTTGCCTAAGGAGATACTAAAGAAAGCCTTAGCAAGTTCCAAAACAAAGCGATAGTGCTGTAATTGGATATTATTTTTTTGCAACAAACTAGCAATATTTGGGACTGCTGCATGCTGCTGTGGTGTTATATTAATTTACTGCTATGCACTACCCCTGGCAGCCCTTAATGGCTGCTCTCTTTCTGCAGCTATATAGCTGCTTTTTTAACAGAGGTGAGGTAAATTAGATAAACATGAATTAAATCATCCGCCTTTTGATTTTTAGGTGGAGAGGTAGTTTCTGTGACACATGACCATTGTTAAATTTTTAGGAATTTTATCCACTTTCTAAGTATTTATGTGAATATTTTATTCATATAACTTTACTTAACAGAGGGTTAAAAAATACCTTTTAACATTAGAACAATTTCAATACTTTCCATTTAGACTACAGCATATCAAAAAAATTCAACTATTTTATTACTTCACCTTTTTTAAGGTAAAAGAACAAATCTTTTGCAATAATTTGAAATAAAAAGCTACCCTTCAGGATTTCATTTTGAGAAACCAGGTTTGAACATTAGGTTCTTTTAAAAGTGATAAAACCTGTTTTTCTAGGGAAATGTTAAGGTAAAGTATAAGGAGCTATTTTGATAAAACAGATAGCCCTTTTCTGCATACTGATTATTCAAGAGAAAAATTCTTTATAAACCTTTATTAAAACAGACCAATGATTTAAGAAACTTTGAGGAAGGACAAAATTTTAACTTTCTATCAGTATACTATTTGATACTAAAGCCTTCAAAATTTTATAGATAAACCCATTAAGTCTTACTTAACTCTGACCACAAAAATTCCTTTTCCATGCACTTTCTGTATTCATTCAGATTTTGTCCCGCATTTTGCTCTTTCTTAATAATCAGTCATTTTATCTAGGGACAAAATTACTTCTTTTTTTCTTAATAATAAAAACACATTTTACATACTTTCTATACTTAAGTTACCAAAATGATTTTGGAAATTGTTTCTAAGCAAACTTTTTACAACATACATTTGACATCAACACTAAACAAATTTGTCAAAATAATGATTCAATTTGTTTGCAACTATTTTTATTATCCATATTTATTTATTAATATAAGGATTTATTTAATTTTTTGGCCATTTGAATGGAGGTCTTTTAATAATTTTCATTTATCAATTTAATATTACCATCCAGAGGTATCAAAATATACACTGACATCAAACAAACATACAATGAGTTACAATACATCAATAGAAACATACATCTTTGATTTTATTGCTTTGAGATTTTTTTTTGGAAACTGTGCCGCCAAGTTTTCCTACTCTTCCAGCGGTTGAATTGTATTAACCCCGACCAGCCCACAGCCACATTATCAAATAGGCAGTAGGGGGTTTACAGAGCAGCTGCTGGAATGAAAATTTATATACCTCATTTGCTGCACCTTAGTTATCTTAGTCAACCTTTTGGCAGAATGTTTTCTTAAAAAAAAACAAACCACAATTTACTGAACTACATTATTTATACATGAACATACATAAACTCTAAGTGTGCACCATACAGTTAGCTGCCTTAAGTGTTACTGAATGATTTTAACAAAAACTTTTGCTCTTTCAAGGGTCCTGAACCCATGATGAAATAGATAATATGCCTGATTGAGTTCTAGACACATAGGCAAACGTACAAAGTGGGCTTTGCTCTTCCCTTACCTTGGGATGATGAGTTAGCCAATGAATTTCATCCCTTTGACATGCAGATTGTGCCACTGGTCCAAATCATGACAGAGACACCACTTGCTGGAATCCATCCTGCAATGTCTTATGGGGGTCTGTTCAGCAGAGTCCATGATGGCACAATGAAATTACTCTTAGCACGGAGGTTGAGAGAGATCAATGGGAGAAGAGCTGAAGAAGCCTTGCTCCTGAGCTGGTCCCCAGCACGCTTTTATTCAAGATTTTTTTTTACAGTCAATGTTAGGGTGCAGATGCAGGGGAGCAGGCAGTTATGGGAGTTGTAAATGACATCATAAGAATTCCAGGCTGATAATGGGGAAGCAAGATTACAGAAACATTTAGTGATATACATAGGAGATAGGGTGAAAGATAAGGGAGATAAGATAAGCAGGAAAGTTTCTGTTTATCCTAGGAGCTAATATGGTAAATTCTATGTGTGGGCAGGGAAACAGGCCTCCAAGTTATTTCTTAGATGTAAAGATTAGAGGGTTCCCACAAGTAATAATCACAGTAAATGGTAGGAGAAAAACTGTATAAGTCTTAGAAAATTAAAAAATTAACATGAGTAAGAAGCACAGAGGAATAAGATTAGGGAAGTGGAATGGAAAAAATGAAACAAGAAACAGAATAGAGAAAAATATATAGAAAAAATTAAATGGCTGGAATGGCGAGCATTGGGGGAAAAAAAGAGAAAAGAAAGAAAGTAAAAAAGAGAAAGTAAACAGAGAGAAAAGGAGAAAGGGAGAAATACAAACCAGAAAAATTGGAGACCAAATAAAAGAGGTGGAATGAAAGAACAGCAGAAAACAAAAGATAT